>CAAKHC010010934.1:15341-53180 GCA_901007825.1 Macroramphosus scolopax
TCCAGCAGGTGACTAAGCGACCGGTCCGACACACAAACTGCTGAAATTATTTTTGTTTTTCACTCAGGAACAAATTAGAAAGAACATTTTTCGGATTGGAGGATGACATAACAGGCGACTATGTTGTGGACATGTGCAAGAGAGTGAGAAATGAGGAGGAGAGGACCCAGAAGAATGAAAGTAGGAAGGAAAGATGAGAGGAAAGGCCTAAAGGTCGAACACCACCCACTCCCTTGCTTTTTTCCCTTGTTTCCATTTCCCACTCGTGACACGTCACTCTGAATCCGGCCTATTGTAGTTCTGCGACTCTTCAAAAGATCCATCTGAAACTAACGCACCATATTCCTGCAGCACCTAAAGTCACACTTATTATTCATTTTTCTAAGTCCTTGCTGCCGGTTTCTTCTGCCACGTCCACTTAAAGTCACTTTCTGCTTTTTCTGCTTCCGATAGAGACGCAGGCTCTGATCTCAACTGACACTAAGGACCTTAAAGTGTCACTCAGGATTTCACACCGCAGCCCAACAACTGCAGAGGAGCAGCGGCTGCAGAGGAGAGAGGGCAGAGGTGGGAGAGGCGAAGGATGGGATTGCAGTCGGGCGGGGGGAGGCGGGCGGAGTTTTCACTAAGCAACTTATCACCGGGCCAACAAAGAGATGTGCTGACTAGTCCGTCCGTCACGATGCTGAAGTTTAGGAGGATGAAAGAAGATGTGGAGAATTAAGTATTTCAAACATCTGGCCACACGTAAAGATCGCCGTTAACGGACTCCTGCGGTTTTCACTGCCTCACAAAACAGGGCCAAAGTAAACACACACAGCTGGGAGGGATAATTTTTGCTGACGAAGTAAACACAGATTAACACCCTCTTATCTTCATGTTGTGGGTTAATGCTTCGCCATTTGTTATTGACGTCAGCGAGGAATGCGCAGCGTCGTTGACGAGCGGCCGGCTGACGGGCAGTTTAGCCTCTGTGGGAAAAATGTGCACCCACAAACTTACAGCCCCTATTTTCAGACACTCGAGCACCCGCCCCCGGGACACCCGTGCGACCCTCGCCGCGCACACCCTTGCCCTCCCTCTGAGTGTGACATACTGGCCTCGTTCTGTGACCCGATTGGATTTCAGCGGAGAGAAAACCGTCAGTCTGCATCCACCTCACAGATCGGATCATTCTAAAGCTCATAAACACACACTAAGATTGGCAAACTATTGATTTGCTCTGTAAGGCCCCCACCTTCCCCATCCAGTTCAATGCATGCCAGTGCTCTGGATGGGGGGGGGGGCAGATGTCCTTCCAGAGGACAGGGCTGGCCCGGTGGGAGCAGGAGGACGGAGGGGTCCATTGTCCCCGCCACCTCTAAACCAAGGAGTTTGCCCTAAACAGTAATTATTCCCCCTCCTCTGCGCTCCTCCATTCCCATTAGTAGCCCCCCAACTGCTTCCCTCAAGGCTCTAATTTGGGTCACAGGCTGCAGGATGGCATCTTAACACTCAGTCAAAGCTACACCCAGCGAGGGGACACGAGTTAGAAGTTAGAAGAAAAAAAGATTGTCCGGATTTATCAAGTACGAAATATAAAGACACACCTTACGTTTCGTAGCTGCTGTATATGAGACATCATCACCCTGGATTACACTTCTAACCATAAACACAGAAACATTAACAGGAGCAGACAGGGTGTTCACCATCATCTCAGCATCATTAAGAATATAACCGGCAATGCCAGCGAGAGAGCAAACATGCTGCTTTCAATGCCAGTTGGGGGGGAGAAGAGAAAACAACCAGAGGACGCTATTCACACAACGACCCTGCTGAGAGTCGAAGGCTGCAAAGACACTTCACACGGGGCTGTCAGCTGGGGAGAAAATATCACACACACCTCCCGCAAAAGAGCCAACAGGACAAACCAGCAGTCGCAGGACACCCTGTATTTGTTTTTCTGATGTTTGACAAGTCCTCACTAGAGGTGAACAACTTTTTTTACATGTTTATGATAGCAGATGTTATCCAGGGCAGAGTGGATGAGCCGCCTTCAGGATATTATCCTACATGAATATGTTGTTTAATGCAACAGGTTTGACAGCAGGATCACACCACATCAAAGAAACCAAACACAATCTGAAACAACACGTTTTTTTTAAAGTGATTGAATTTCACCATCACTGAATATATAAATACTCAAACAGCTCCGGCTTACCGGTCGGCATTGTGGCTTGGCTCTCCTTTCACAGCAGTGAGAGAGAAAAATGGGGTCTGTGTTAAATAGTGAGGCTCATGTTTGGAGGAAGAAAAAAAAAAAAACAAGATTTCCCGGACAGGTCACATATCCAGAGTATTCCGAAAAAGTATTCCCGGCCGAGCTGGATAGATTCCCTTAGACTTCCCACATTCTTCCAGCCAGTCTCATTGTGAATCTCTTCTCCTGAGAGCAAACGTGCAGTCCACTCCTCCAAAATATACACAGGAGCACACACACACACACACACACACACACACACACACACACACACAGACGCTCAGGGTGCGTTTGCTCTTCAACACACACACTCGTGCACACACTGACTCTGATGTGTTTTCTCACTATAGTTTGCTGAGGATACCCTTCTCTTTCTCCCTTTTTCCCTGTGCCAACACATACACTGGATGCATGTGTGTGTCTAAAAATGTGTGTGTTCGCATGTGTGTGTGTGTCAGAGTGAATGGCCTCTGCTCTCTGCTGCTCTCTCCCTGCTGGGTATTCCCCTCCCCCTGACTCCTCCTCCCTCTCTCCTGCAGCAAATTACAAGGAGCTGGGAGTTCCACATTAAGTGCCCCCCTCTCCCCTTCTCTTTCTTTCCCTTCTTTTATCTTTCCTCTCATTTTTATCTCTCCCCGATATTTTAAACGTTCTCCTCTTACTTCAAACTTTTGGCTCGGGCTCCTCGCCCGCTCGCAGGGCGGGCTACACCTTTTGTGTGTGTGTGTGTGTGTGTGTGCGCGTCTGCCGCACGCTCAGCGGGCAGCTGAACCGCTGCTGTTGGCGCACAGCTCCGGAGATCACACACGTACACACACTTTACAAGGAGGGGAGGGCGGACGGGGGTTACGGCTGATCAATAGGCCGGGAGCCAGCTCAAACAAAAGCTGCGAGACACTGCACAGCTCATTGTGTCCCACATCAGAGAGAGGCTGGATTGAATGAACACACAGGACTGTAAGAAGAAGGAGAGTATGTGGGAGAAGTTGTTCAACCAGACTCATGATGTAAATGATTGTCAGCGTACTTTGACACAGATGAACCATCATTTAAGAAAAATGGACCCGTGGCCCTTTAAAAAGTAATTTGGGCCTGTTGTTGTACAGTTTGGAATTTTGTTACCAACATTACAATTATACTTTTTCAAGCATGTGTTTGAATGTTGTTTGTTATTTGCTGATACAACGCTGTGCTTCTGCCGTGCACTTTGGATTTCCTCATTACATCAACATGTTTGGTGGTCGAGTGAAACTTAAAAGAAGCAAAGACTCTCCGAAGGTGATTGATCACAACTCTCCTCATTTGTCCTGCCACACTCGGGGGTCCCGATACCGAGGTTGGAAATCCCCCCGCTAAAGGAGTGATGTGTATAATTTCCTGTAGCAGCAGCGGTTCAGGACAGGCCATGTGTCCCATCAGGAGGACGTACTGGAGACAATGGGCCCTCAGTCTTCGGCACTAAAAGCAAATGTGTTGACTATTTGTCGTCACCCTCCAAAGACGGGGACTGGTCCAGCAGCATGGGGTCCCGCGAGCACCGCCCCCTTCTCCTTGCAAAAACACTAATAGAGACCCCCTGGACCAGGCTAACACACACATATACAGACCAGATCCCAAGAAGCATGACCCCTCCTCTCTAATGGTCTGTGAATCCGTTGACCCGTGATGCCCCCTAAACTCCATTCCAAATCAAACACCGTCCACCTGCCCCTCCCCCCCCCCGCCGCCTCAACCACTCACAACACAGCCACACGTCTGTCCGTAACGAGCACCTCCAGCTCGGCAAACATACGCAGGGACCCTCCGCACACCTCGGCTCAGCCAAGCACGACCAGCCGATGACAGAAACCTACAGCGGCAGTCGGGCTTATCTGATGCCCCCTGTGAGCCTCAATAGTCTTCTGTTCCTCTTTCTGCAAAGGTATCGCTACACAATCACTACAGACGCTGCAGTACATGCACACATATTACTCTGAAAGAGGGTTACAACGGTGCGTGGTGAGGCTCCGGGTTATTGATCAAAGCAAAGATTAGCTCCATGTTTTGGCTGCAGGCAAAAGAAGACTTCCTCTTTTAGTTGTCTGCCGACTTTTGTCAAAAAAGATTACAACGATTCTGAGTAAGACAGCCACAAAATATGATATTCATTAAATGTACATCATTTGACTAGATGTGTTTAAAAGCTTATCAGATACAAAAACTCCAACCGAAGGCTCGTAATACTCTCAGGCATGATTTTTGCGTTACAAAGTAATCCTGCAGAAACAGGCCCTTGCATGCGTGTGCCCTGCCGGAGGACGTCACACTGCATTGCAGCAAAAGTTGACCGACTTTTTTGGCAGATGACCCTGCGCTGTTTTGCCGGACCCTCATCGATGCAGAGGCCGGACTCAACAACACCTCCGCCCTCATCATCAATGTCGTGTCCCCTTTGTCTTTCACCCACTCAAGAGTGGAGATTTCTCAACTTTAACAACAAGCAACAAAGAGTTTAAAACTCTACACACAGAAACACACTGACCCTCCTCAAAGACTCAAGAGTTGGAATTGATAGTTTGAGACCTCGTGAGGTTGTCAAGATGATTGGGGGCCGTAGCGCTGACTCGGTCACTATGACAACAGCTAGGCATCCATCTCCAAGGCAAAGTGGCATGTTGGAAAGACGATGAGGGAGAAGAGGAGGGAGGGCGAGAGGGAAGAAAATGCTTATTGTCAATAAATGACTCCATTCCTCATAACACTCGGGCAGAGCAAACACTGAAGCGGGGCACCGGGTTCGTACACACAGTCTATTCAACTTTTGCTGGTGCACACACACACAATCATTTGTGTTTCCGAACGCATTGTAAACTTTGTAAAGACCGCAGCCTCTAAGAAAACGCTTTAGTGTGCGAGTGCGTAATTAGAAATAAAAAGCATGTCCTGCTTTCTATTTCCCTCTTTGCATGTCTTGATAGGAAGACGGGCTGCAGGCGGAAAGTTGGAGAACTAATTTGATGGTTTTGTGCGTGAAATCAAATCCAACCTCTTCCTCAGACGGCCTGACAGCTTCTTCGTGTTCTCAGCTATCTCCTGCTTTAAGTGAAGGCTGCATCTCTGCAGCATGCAGCGCACGGACAGGACAACCAAGAACTTGGGAGAGAGATTGAATCGGAGAATGAGAGCGACTGTGACTAATGACAGACGTTTGTGGGTGGAGGGGTCATTCATATACAGTTTCCCCCTCCCTCTGAGACCCTGTCTGTGTGTGTCATTGCGGAGATGGATCATCTGCAGACACACACTCTCTTTCTTTCACACACTGATTCTTGACACTGGCTCTTAAACGCTTTTGTTCTTGGTGCTTGAACTCTTCATTAACCTCTTAACACAGTTCTCATTTCCCCCCATGAACGGCTTAAATGTGCGTCCGTATCACACGCAGATGTTCTGCATCAGCTCGTCCAAACTCTTCAATAAAGCTATAAAATGTTTGCACTAATTATGATATTCAAAGCATGGATACTTGGTTTTGTTTCATTGCACCGACCAATCAGAATAAGTTACGTATCCATCGACATATCCGACCTTGTGAGTGAGGAAACTGTTAGACCCACAAAACAACTTACAAAACCCAGTACAGCTGTGGTGATCTAAGCCACGATTGTCGCAACCCTTCATTTCAGTAACCAGATAGCTTGCAAGCTATGAAGGAAGACAACATTGTCATTCTTAATCCCGTCTACAGAGGCGGGAGTGTCAGCAGGGTTTGGCTGCAGCAACTGACCCACTTGGCAGATTTGGGGGGTTAAAAGGGGTTAATTTGCTTCTTTTCGTGACATATTTACAAGGGATGAAAACACAAATTAATATTGAACTGTCAACAAAAACCCAACAACAATTCATTACTTTAATTGTATTATGTTCGGTAAATATAATGAAGCTGCAGCTGTGTGATCTGTAATGTTCTAAGAGGCGCTGCCATCAACAAGGCACCTGGCTGGAGGTAATTGAGTTTGTGAAACAGCAAAATCCCAAAGAGAGCACCTCTTATCTGAAGCACCCGCCGTTGCTGTGACAACAGATGCCCGGCGGTCCAGGGCCGCACAAACCTGTCTGTGATTAACTCCAGCATTGAGTTTGCACTTGTTAATATGACGGCACTTCATCTTATTTTTATAAGGAGAGTTTTTGAATACGGGTCAGGTGTAGGTCCCAAGTCAGAGAAATGTATTTTCCCTTTCCCAGATTCATGAGGTTTCCAGATTCCCCGACGATATTCTCCTGAGCCCGGGAAGTTTACATGCAGGAATTTGGCCACAGATCTTCCTGGAGCCCCGTTTTCAGATTAAAAAAAGTCGGAATCTCTCCGGTTTGGCCGGAGTAACCGGGTACAGTGTCCAGGAAAATAAGTAGCGTCTTCTTGATCCCCGGGAGACTAAACAGCAGCAACACAGAAATACCCAAAGCTTCTACGTCAACAACAACAAGGTCAACGGCGACAGCCGCAGCTAATGATAGAGCAGGGTGGCACCACGGCCGCGGCAGAACCCAGGGAAACTATTTACGATGGGAGATAGTCAGGATTCAGCTATGCAGCGAGTTGGCGTTCACATTAGCAGATAAATGCAACAAGCCAAACATCCGGAGGAGGAAATGAGAGGGGGAGTGAGAGAGCAGAGAAAAACAGGTGGCCTACAGGAGTTATAACTTTAATTTCCTCTAAGTGAGAATGATTCGCCTGTGAGGATTAAACATGTTTCCTCGCACCTCAACACCACATACAGCGACACATTATCAATGACATTCTTAGCAATGAATCTTTTGTTAAAGTACTGCAGTTCTGAGAAGTGTGAAAAAAGAAAACAAAAGCAGTATGCAGGGATTTATGGTCCTGTATGTGTGTTTGAGATATGGTGGGTATAATGTGGCGGATATATGGAGGAAGCAGTGTTTGGCCTTAGATTAAAATGCAGGACGAGGGTCCCGCTCCAGGAAAGGAGTCCAGCAGAGCGGAGCCAGAGGGACTCCCCCCCCCTCCATTAAGGGAAACATGTGACCCATACAAAAATAATACCTATAAAAGGCAAAATGTTATCCGTCACTGACTTATGAAGACTTACACTTAAGAGTTCAATGTCTATTTAATTACGGCTCTTTAGGATCAATATCTTTCTTTCAAGAAGGATCCGGGACCAAAGATATAATCTAACCTTATGTACAAGCATGCTGGTTAAAAATACAAAATCAAGTGTGGCAACAACCAACAGGAACAATAAATATGTCCCCTTTGGATCCGTCCAATGAGCTCTGTGCTCCAGTTAGGGCTCCACAGAATGAGGGCACGTCACACAGCACATGCACACACACCCACACTTAGGTACTGAAACAACGCAACAAAACAGTCTTCATGAACTCCGTGATAAACCAAACCTTAAATAATACTGACACACGTGCCTTCAAAAACACGAGACGCAGTAAACACAGCTCCTCATGCCATGTTGATCGTCCTCTAAGATATACTGGGAAGAAGGCGTGATCATCGCCGTGATCAACACTCCCCACATACACGCTATTTTATTAAAAGGTTGTGTTCAGAGACACCAACACGAACTCTAATTACAGCGGTCTGCCCTGCTGTCTAATTAGTTGCGTGGCCAAAGGGGTCATTAGTGTGAAGCTAAATTGAAACTGTGGACGGAGTAATTAGAGGTCCGTCTGCTTCTGGTGAGAAATATCAAATCAATCAAAACTTGTTCGCTTTAAGCAGTTTGCACTTGACTCTTGCACATAAACAAACTGAGGCCGGGCTCCGTGACAGCGCCACGCAAACACACTGACAACCGGTCACTCACCTCAGAGAGACCCTTCCCATGACTAGCCCTTCCTCAGCCGCTGGTATCCCAGTATCCCTTCACAGGTTAGTTCCATGTCCAGGCATTTGATAAAGTTTCACACTACATGTGAAGCCTGGGAAAATACTGACTGACTGAAGAGGGAGTGGGCTCGTGTCAAGGCGACCCGATCTGTGGTCCACACCTGTATGAGGTCAGTTCAGAGAGGAAAAGAGACACTGAGAGAAAGAGAGAGAGAGAGAGAGAGAGAGGGGGGAACAGATGGAAGCGTAATACAACAGAGCTGACTGCCCACTGGGATAGGAGGGGCAGACACAGGGAGAGAAGAGCTTGCATATCCAAGCAGCCCACTTCCTGACCAATTACTGCTGCAAGACTAGTCTCTCTCCCTTCTTTCCAACTGGCCCCGGCTCTCTCCTCTCTCTCGCTCTGCGGTGTGGGATCGCCGCAAGTACTGGAGGGCGGCCAGCACTGCAGGCAACCCAAATGACAGAAAGTACATCGGGAAAAAAAAAAAAAAAGCGACAGGAGCCGTCACTGAAACTGTGATAAGACACAAGAGAGACTGGAGAGAAGTGATAAACATTTTTATGTGAGTCAGTGCCGAGGATGGTGAACGGCGGAATAAGGGCGTGGGCGGGTGACAGAGAGATACAAGATGTAGAGGTGGAGAGAAAAAGAGGGCGATGTAAGAAGCTGTCTCGTCAAACACGGACAAGTGGGTCACTTTGCATACAGCACGAGCAAAGAGCCTCTTTTTTTACGGAGCTTGACCCCCAAGTGTCACTTCCAATATCAGAGCTCCTCCGATATAACAGACAGGGTCAACGGTTAGACTACGAAAACAACAACCAGGGAGCAGAGATCACTCGGCTACGCTCGAAAGCGCAACCTGCTGCGAGCAAGTCGATGAGCACACGCAGAAAACATCCACTGGTCATTGTGTGAGTGAGTAATTTGGTTATTGTTCTGCATCCTAACAGAGCAGGATGGAGGAAAGTCCCCTCTTTCGGAGCCAGTGGCTGTTGTTCCTGCCTCCTTAGAGCAAGGCTTCCTGGGATTGATAAAGCAGCTCCTGGCTCCTTCAGCACACACACGCTCTCAGTTAAATGCATGTGGTTGTGTGCAATTGCAGATAATGGCGTAGATGACCTTCTGATAAGCAAGCAGCTAAGATATACTTACCTCAAGATCAAGTATCGACTTTCAGTACATGTCAATCAACCCCTGGTGTCTCCTGCAGCGCTGACCAGTGACCAGACACACAGAGCTGATGTGGGTCAGCGGCCGGCTGCTATTATCTTAACCCGGGAAGCCTACAAACACTGCGCGGAGCCTTTGTAACTCAACGCCACACCTTGCACTTTAAAACACGCAGGAACAATGGCAGGCGACGGTGCCGTCTGAAGAAAAACAAGCTGATAACTTACAGCTAGATCTCGTTCTTATCACTGGCTTTATTGTTGGCGGAGGACAGGACGGTGAGGCTTACGAGAAGTGTCAGGGAGCCTGTCAAACACAGAAACTTAGACTAAATTGACTTTTCAATACTAAGTAATCTAAGATCTGACAGCATATGTAGTTAAGTTTTGATAAAATGACTGAATAAAAGTGGAAATCCGAGTTGGACACTTGGAACCTCCCCAAACAACAACAGGAAGAAACCCCCCCCTCTTCACCGCCACCATTTCCTGCCCGTCCCCAGGCGGTTGTTTACAGATGAAACATTCAAACAGGATGTGACATCATCAGGCAGGTGAATCAGACTCATGTGACGGCCTCGTCACCCCACCGTCACCAGGAATGAGAGCACCGATTTTTATCTCTTCCATTCAGGGATTTGCCGGGGACGTCTTATTGACAACACAGGACGTGGTGACATGAGCAGCTTATTTAGTCATTATTTCCTTAAAGGGATATTTTGCTCGTCTGACATCGTGCAACCTAATTACAGTTCAAGCAACACCACTACTTTTACACTGAGGCCACTCGGGTTGAGCTTGTTACCTGAGAAATGTAACCACCTTCAGGACTGAGTGAGGTAACACAGGGGGGATTGAGTCAGTCATCCTCTGGTCAAAGCTCTTGCATTTGCAGTTTTAAGACTGAACCAGTTGAGTGTTGGAACAAAATACTGTATTAATGTACTGCTGGATGAGGGCAGGTGAGTGATTGGATGAACCGTCTGTCTATCAACATCTGGAGACAAACATCTTCCATCACGGATAGCCTTGGGTGCCGTTCTCTCCTCTCCCGTCAATGAAGACGTCCTCTCGTCCTGATGTAATTGACGC
Source organism: Macroramphosus scolopax (assembly GCA_901007825.1). Taxonomy (NCBI): domain Eukaryota; kingdom Metazoa; phylum Chordata; class Actinopteri; order Syngnathiformes; family Centriscidae; genus Macroramphosus; species Macroramphosus scolopax. The sequence goes on from CAAKHC010010934.1 coordinate 25,709, forward strand.
CGTGGCCGCATCTAAGCTAGCCTCTTCCTGAGCCGCCATTGTTGCTGGATTCTCTCTGGACCTTGTGATAATCCAGCTGCCACACAAGGTAAAAGTTTTTTTGGTGCAATTCAAAAACTGTAACTGATACCTTCCCTGCTGTTCGGGGGGGAATCTCGGTGAGTGCATATGTTTGGCGTTAAGATAAAAAGCCTTACATTGTACTTAGGAACAGAGAAGAGGCCGCTGCTCAACTGCTGGGCAGCTCTCGTCAGAAGTAGGAGCCAAAACACATTATAGCTCAAACTGGAATAAACGTGAGTAAAGCCATCTGCAATCGACTGCTGTTGACGGGGAGTCTCTCGTGTATGTGCGGCTCGATACTCTGCACGGCTGTTTGTGTGTCTTATTCCTGCATGTCTATGTGGGTTTGAGCAGGATAAAGAGCCAGGAGTGCGTGTTGGCAGGTTCCCTTTGACCTGCGGAGGCTTATTTTCCCTCATATTCATATTGGGCTAATACTCTCTTTCCCATGCCAGTGAAAACCCTTTTCTCTCTTTAGGGAACCTAAGATGTCAGGGCACACAAAAGGAGCCGTGAAAGCCGTCCAACTCAAGCAGGGGCTATTATTTACAGTACCAAAAGAAAATCGCTCTTCTCCCGAACAGTAACTCCCCCTCGGAGCGTCAGTCGTCTGTCTCCTTGTAATTCTTCCCCTATTTTGCCCTTTTCCAATCCCTTTCTTTCATTTGTCCAACTCCCTTCTCTGCTTTCACTTTCCTCCAATCACGTTTCTCCCTCTCAGTCTAACCTCTTCTCCCCAACATAATAAAGTAAATAGTAGGTTTTGTAGCCAGTAAGCCCAAAATTAGGGGTAAGCCCTAAACCATGGCTTTGCCAATCTTCACTGAGCCATTTAGAACAGGCAGAAAAATCCTCTGTAATCAGCCGCTCTAAGAGAAGAAACTCCCCTCTGTGAACTTTGTCAAAAATAAATAAAAAGCCTTTCATAGCCTCATATTACTGACTTCAGGGGAATTAATAGTGCTTAAACTATGTTCCAACCAAAGCTGCAGAGGAGAATTAGATAACAAACCTTATCTTTAGTGCTTTAACTGTTTACTAGTGAGTCTCAGGATCATGTTGGGCCTCCACGAGCTGCCAGAACATCTTCAATGCACCTTGGCATGGATTCTCAGAGTGTCTGGATCTGTACTGGAGGGCTGAAAACTGCTCTTCTTAAAAAATACTCCCTCATTTGGTGTTTTGATGATGCCGGTGTATTAATTTCAGGTATATAATACAGGATCGTTTACATGTTATTAAATCATCTGTTTGCTGGTTGGACACAGGGGCGGAGTCACGGTGCAGCCAGTTAAGTGGAAGCTTCCTCAAGAACAGTAGTCCAGACTGAGGTCAAGCTGATGGCTTCATGCGACTGTCGGAGTTGACAGAACAGCATGAGGTCACATTTCTCAGCTGGACTGGAAGTATATCTCCAGTCAGTCTAAATAAAGCCGTTAAAAAGCTCTGGAACTGGGAGAAGTCTCTACTGTTGTGTTTACAGTACATACAGATGTTAGTGACAGGTCGTAACGAGCCCCAGATGTGACCAAGGGGATGATGGGCCCCATAGACACCCACAGACAACCTGACACAGCACTTTCTCTGCATTAGATTTGTGATTCTTCCAAGCTCAGTTAGTCTGCAATGTTGGTACAGATCAGGGAATGTTTGTAGATCATAAACATTTATCGTGAAGTCAACGTTAGCTGCAACAACTCAGCCGTATCCGTAATAGATATCGAGAGATCGTAAATACAGCCTAAATCCGTGCCATCATTTTAGTCTCCGCTATAACTCTTCCTCTCATCTCCCGCCCTCTCTTTGTGTTGTTATCTGTCTTATGTTAGCTGCCTGTATTATGTTTCAGCTGAAGTGTGCTGCTAATATAGGACATCAGTGACTTTACTGACAACACCCAGCTGCCTCAGCCCTGCTCAGACCCCAACCTGCAACACACACACACACACACACACACACACACACACACACACACACACGTCCCAATGGAGCTGTAACAGAAGTCAGGAAGTAGGACAAGAGAGAGAGAGGGGGTGTTAGAGAGGGAAAGAGAGGGATTTGGAATAGCCGTCTTCAGGAAGTCAAAAGTAGAATCTACATTAAATGTAAATATACGCAAAAAGTGTTATAATAGAATATTTGGTATTAAGGCAACAACTAGTGATGATTTTGCAATGGCAGAATAGTGCAAAAAATAAGGTTTGTCTTGTCTGACAAACATTAGGAACAAAAATATGTATTATATAAAACAAGGCAAAGCAGGAAATGCTCCCATTAGAAAAACTGGAACCAGCCAATCACTGCATCAATTCAATTAATAGACTTCTTAACAAGAAGGTGGTACATTAATTAATGTAGTCGACCACGAAAAAACACAAATGGCTGAGCAAGAAAACAGTTTGCATGGAAGATGCGTGTGCTGGTGCCAGGTGACGTGCGTTTCTGAGATGTGCACTGGTGAAATCTGACAGTACAGTATAGCACTGGTCTATATGTGGCCTGGATACAAGAGCAGTAAGGAAAGAGCAGGATGGAAGAGGGAGGAGGCTCCTGTATTTTTAGAATTGTTCCCCTGTGCACTTATTAACAGGATATGATTTAGTGATGGGTTTGTAACTGAGTGCCATCGCTCCTACAGACCAACCTACAGTGTAGCTGCTTATGAAGGACGGTCACGTTTTCACACTGCTTGTAATGGCAGAGATGACAAATTTGAACATTTTGGTGCTGACATTAAGTGAGAACATTAACGCCAAAGAAAACTTCAAATAAATTACATCCTTGAGTTTTTAAACTGTGATAGTTTTAAAACTGCACCTGTGGAGAACTCAATACAGTGCAGCTTCCTAAAGTACAATTCATTCACTTCAAACAGGAACACACACATACACCCTGCACAAGAACTCTACTCATGCAGACATAAGAGGCTATTTATACACCACTTCCTTTTATTTACCCAGCTCATTGTTCAGACCACATCTGCTGAGGGCCGGGCCAAGGGCACAATGGCCAGTCCATATAGCTGACCACACACTCGCACAAACACAGCAAGCCTACATGCACGCACACACACAGTGTGGTCCTGGGCAGCAGACAGACAAGCGAGCATTAAGAAACATCCACAGCTTTTGTCCAACTCCAATAGCTGATACCACCTGTTACACAGACTGACACTCGTGCACTATCATTCATGCACACACAAACACATCCATAGGTGCATTAATTGGCACACCCCTGCACACAAACATCCACAGATGCAGCATGTTAGTTCCATGAGCGCAGTTGGACATTTCGCTAAGTGCTGGATATGACAGCTCATTACAGCCCGTCTGTTTCAAGTCAGCTTTAATACCACAGGAAGTCAGTTAAAGACTTTGAAAAGTCACTGGACTGCTCATAACCGTCATGGTCCGGAGGCTATCGCCTAACACAGAGGAGTCCAGTGCAAGAGTCATACACACAAACAGCACATCTGGTAAATGAGCCAGTCCTACTGGAATAACTTAAAGATGGAGATCGAGCTTCCGAAAAAATGTACACAAGCATCCAGTAAATCTAAAAACAGGATCGTCCCTTTTCAGCCATTTACTCTGTTATTTCCTATGAGGACAGGAGTTGCCCTAAACAGGCCCTGCAGGGTAAACAACTCAGATCATTATCCTCCCAACTCTCCACCAGCGAGATACTGAGGTACAGTGGGGGGACGGAGTAGGGCTAAAGGAAATTAGGATGGTTTCATTTTCCAACCAACAATCCTGCATATCTAAGTAAATTAAATTGAGGTATGTAACTTCATAAAAGTAACAACAATCCAAAGGTAATTTACACTGAGGTTTATACTTGAGATACAAGTTGAAACAGTATCTAGAAAACTTTTGAATTTCAGTGAAGAAACATGCAAAAACATCCTGGCATCCAGGATTTAAAGACCGTATCAAGTATAAACCACAGAGCAACAGCGGAGAGAATCCGCTGCATAACATTTCCTCAGTAGAGACATAAACACATCCAGAGGCTCCTCCCATATCCCTTTGGACTGTATTTATCCTCTAACCAACAGTCAGCATTAACACACATCCTGAGTGTTTTCATGAGGGTGCTGTTAATTTTTTTTTCCCATACAGAATAAGGTCGTTCGTCAACACCACAAATAAATGTTTGTTTCCTGTCCTTGACATGTTTTGGTCTATTTGGAAGCAGAAGGACGCGGATGTGGAGTTGTCATACGATACCTGTTTTTCTAAACCAATCAAACTCTAAACAATATGGGCTGGAGCTGATGTATGCAGAAAAAAAAATGCAGGCATCACTTCGAGTCAGCTAAAGTGTTTATAGTATAAACCCCATTAAGCCGTCTTAAATGTGTGAAAATCTTTCGTCCGCAAGCTTTGCACAAACAAATTCCTTGAAACAGGTATTGACGATCGGTGAAGGAGAGGAAAGGCCAAAAGTAACAGCTTAAACATTTCATAAAAGCTCATTTAGAGGCCAAATGTCCAAATGCCTCTCCTAATCCTCTGCTTATCTGGGCATCCACTCTGCTACACCGCAGCGCTCAGAGGGAGTCAGACCCCTGCGCCCACAGACGGGGGTTTCCCTACCAAACGCCACACAACAATAAAACAAAGCCATCACACTGGTGCTTTTGGGGGAGGTGGGTGAGCATGCAGGGGCGCAGGGTGGTGTGGAGGGAGGGCAGGAAAGTGAGAGGAACAGCTGCTGAGTGGGAGAGTTGTATTAAGGGGGGGTCACTGGGAGAAAAGAAAGCTGGAAGACGGGGGAGGGTGGTGTTCTCTCTATTCTCTGCCGGTGAAATAAATTACTTTTATGTTTGTGGCCTGTTATGCTATCGTTAGAGCCCCCCCCATCCCACCTCAGAGCCCCTCTGGTTTCTTTAGGCATACACAAATTGACAAGCGCACAAAGACTCTAACACCGCCTATAACAAAACTGTTTTCTGCACGATATTGGACCAGGGTGCAGAGCAAAAGTGTTTGAAAAACAATAACAATATAGTCACGCTGCGATGACACTGTCCTCACACGTAATTACATCCATAGAAAGTAGTTGCAGCCTGAATATTTGTTTTACAGATGCTCTCATCCCTCCGCCTCTGGGGAATTCACACAATTCACTCCATGGCCGAACTTGCACAGTGTCGACAGATCTGCTAAACGCAGGGATGGAGATGACAACCAGGAGCTGATGTTAGGAGCTGGAGCCTGGCCAGGTTTGTGTGTGTGCATTTTTCTAGGTCAGTCACAACCCTTTACTCCTGTTCAAGGATAAATATCTGCAGAAAATTAGTAAATTTGGAGTTTCTGCTTTACCACCGCGTGAAGGTGACAATATATTATCCAGCTGACAATTTCACACAAGTCCACTAAGTTGCTGTGTTGCAGCCCTTAGCAACATTGAAATACAGCTGCTCAGTCCTCTCAGCCTGCTATTCAAAGCACCAGTCAGCAAATAAAAGACTATCAACAGACTTGCCGTCAAGACACAAAACATTTATTCGGGGTAATTTAGGTCACATAATGCCAGCTGGTTGGTCTATAGTTTTATGTAGGAGCTAAAAAAAAGTTTGTTAGTCGCAATTTGCCAACTTCCTCACCACTTCCATTTATTTTCGTCTCCAATCATTACCCTCCTTCAGTCTTTTCGCCGTCTGCGTCTTTCACTAAACAGCCTCTTTCTCATGTGCATAAAACGAATGTCTGCCAGAAATAGTGTGGCGTATTCAAGGAGACTGTAGACATAACAAAATCAGGGAGGAAAGAAGCCAGCCGCATATATGAGGCCTTGGGGAGAACACTTGAGAGGAGGGAGGGAGGCAGTCAGGCCAACAGTGGCACACATTCACACTCTGTGTTCAAATCCACATCATGATGGTGGCCTTGTTATTTAGTAAACATAGGCTACTACAAAATGCAAATCTTTCATTAAAATAGATGAAGGTTTTACGTATGTATGATCAAATATTTTCAAACCTGAAGTTTAAACCTAAAACGACCTCTGAGCTCTAAATAAACTAGCCTGACAAGTTGCTAGCTGGTGGCTAGCTTGACAAGTTGCTAGCTGGTGGCTAGCTGTTGACAAAGTTGCTAGCTGGAGGCTAGCTGTTGACAAGTTGCTAGCTGGTGGCTAGCTGTCGACAAAGTTGCTAGCTGGAGGCTAACTGTTGACAAGTTGCTAGCTGGTGGCTAGCTGTTGACAAGTTGCTAGCTCAAGGCTAACTGTTGACAAGCTAGTGATATTTGGCTTGGCTGGCGATGCTTGTGCTTGTTTTGATCATGAGTCATCTGAATGTCCTGGTGTTTGACTTGCTGGAAGTTGAGAGCAGTTTCTTGTGGTTTCACTGCAAACACCATCATCCGTCTAAACAGACAGGTGTGCCATAACCAAAAAGCATACGGTTACCGGTGAAACGGCATGACTGGGCACCCCATGGATACAGGAAAACAATACATTCTAATCGAAAACTTAGTGTTAGTTGTACACTGTGGTACACTGTGCACAGATTCAGTCTCTAAAGTAGATAAAGTCAGCTCTGGATAGATGGGAGACTGAAGGGACTACCCAACAATCATGGGCTTACGTCACTCTTTAAAACCTCACCGCACTCATCAGATTCTCACTGCCAGTAGAGCGCTGAGGGGATGTTTAAATAAAACTTTTGGAATTTATTTTCCACCGCAATATACAGCTCACATAGTTTCCCATTTCACCACCCTGATAAACATAGCAAGGAATCCACCCGACTGGCTTAAAAATGTCACTAGTTGTCATGGGATGTTCCCGGGCTGTGGTGAGCCGGTGACCCCTGACCCACCCTGGAACTCTCTCTTCTCGGCTTTGAAACTTGGCTTGAAGCTACGCAGATGAGCAACATAAATTTGCCATCAAAGCCAAATATTAGTGCACAACCTGAAACTTTGGTGAGATAGCTGGTCATTCTGGGTGACGGTTCACTATTATTCTTTATTGTGACATACTGTGAGTGCAGTATTGCATGGTAGAAAGTTCTTGTGTATAAAAGAATGTCAAGTTCAACTTTACTAAAAATCAATCACATCTTAAGATCTGAAATACAAGGTTAACCCACAGGTTAAAGCAAAAAGGCCCCACACACACACCCAAAAGGGCCACATTTAGCCACTTGATAAGCAGGTTTGTTTACACGCCCTTATTATACTGAATTATCTCTATCAGTGCAGCCCAGAGCTCAGATACAGATAGAGACACACTCAGTGAAACACAAACAGCATTGCTTTCAGTGCTTTATGTTTGCAGTGGGCAGTGTCAGAGTCTACAGCAACTGTACAACAAGTGTGAGTGTCAACAGAGCTGCGCTCCCCTATATAGCCCCAATTATTTGCATTCCTTTCATACTATCTGCAATTAGCCTGCTGCATTTAGAGTATTTCAGTCTCACCCTGCCCCTGACCTTTGACCTTTTAGCCTTCAGTTTACACGGCCACAACCTGCGGGGCGCACTTGGCCGGGAGGGGCAAGTACACAGGCAAACTCAGTTAATACAGCAAATATGTTGCAATATTTAATTTAACTTTCTTTCAAACTTTTAAAAACTCATTGATTGTTTCTGATTCACCACTGCATGCTTTCAGCTATGTGAAGGGTTCCATGCACAAGGTATGAAGAGTTGGTGGAATGGGCATGTGTACAAGTACTTCATATTCGGACATCGCTACTCTACAATCATAATCCTCTTGAAAAAAACCCTCTTTTCAATGTGATGGGTTTTAAAGCAAATTCTGAGAGCATGCATTAAAACGTTTCCAAACGTTACCATTTTAAGTGTTCAAGTCAGAGGGGCCAAACTTTCCCTCTCCTCTTCACAAAGCGTGTAATTAGGGGAAACATGTTTTTACAGACGATCTCTAAAGTACTGTAAGTGCTGGTTAGAAGTATAATAAAAGCTCCAGTATACACGTTCACTGAAATCACAGCCTGCAGGTATACCTGCTAGGACATCTTGCCCATCTGAACAAATGCTGATATGCCTTTGTTCCTGGATGCAGAGAATCTATAGTGGCATACAGTACAGAACTACAAATCAACCCACACACACACTTCATTCACCACATGGAGGGCATGCATATACCGAGTGTGTTGATGCATCAAATCAACAGGTTTCAACAGTGTGTTTGACAGCTCTGGTCAAGCCCATGGTGCCCTAAATAGAAAGAAAGTCTATTTAACAGTAACACAAAAAATGATCAACAGGAAAACAAGCTCCCGCAGTCAACACAATCATTATAACGTATTCAAATGACGTGCTAAAAGAGGCAGAGGATGCACTTAGAGGGGTACTTCCAAAAGAAAATGCCAAACAGGATGAGGACTGCAGGAAATGCTTAAAGACACAGCTTCTGTCAACATGAGTGTGCACATCTTGATCATGTTAGACTAGCTGATGTCCATTCTAAGCAGAAAATGATTGCATACACTTATCTTCTGCATTCATAATATAATTTAAGATGCATACACGTTTATAAAGGGATATGTACTTGAAGACTGTCAGCAGTAATCTCCTCAGAATATGCTTGGCTAATTTTATTTTTATGCTTCTGTACTTCGTACAGATCAGGTCAAGGTTCCCTATGTAGGTTATCTGTATTTAGCCCCAAGGTAAGGAGGTCGGTCAGATTTATATCTAGATCTAGTCTTTACAGGGGGCAATCTCCTTCTCCACTCCAAGCGAATCTTTCATCCTCTCAATACAACTGCAGCACCCTATTTTCCTGCAGGTTGGGTATAACCTCCTTTTAATGTTGTATGAGACAGCATGGACTACAACAATAGTGTTTATTTATGGTCACGCACCGTAAACAGGAAGCTGAGACAACATCCAGCCTCCGAGACCTGGAATAAAAATGATTTTTGAAAAGGCTGTTTCTGTCTCACTGTAACACAGCAGTCTAAAAATATGTCTATTCAGAACAAAGCAGGTCTGTGCTTGTCTGTCTGCTGCTCCAGTCAACAGCATGGAAGTATGGGCTGGACCTGAAAAGACACCAGCAACCAGAGAACTTGCACACACCTGATTTAAACAGGAAACACATGGCGATATCCATCAACATTTTATGCTTTGATATGCAAACACACAAGTACAGAGGATTTCTAAAGGTCTAACAGGAAACAGATCATAACTAAATATACACAGATAATCAACATGCTAACCAAAAATGTATGCAAGTTTAGCACAAAATGAATCTTTAAAATTGTATTTGCGTCTTATGACTGGGGGGAATGAATTCAACCATGTGATGCAGACACCCTGCAGGACCTCTTCCTCACACTGACATTAGTATGTCAATGACGCCGGCTGCACCCTGTGCTGCTGCTGTCACATTGCTTTGAATGTACATGGGAATGCTTTGCATGTCAGTGCCAATTTGCATCTTCTCTCACGTTAGGTAGGGAGAAAATGAGTTGTTGTAGTCTCAGACAGTTGCCATCTTTGTACAGAGATTCTTATCTAGATCAACTTAACTGAAAAGCTCCAAGCAGAAGGGCGATACTGAGGCCCCTCACACACTATAAAAGGGAGCTTAACAACATACCTTTTCATCTATTACTTAATGCGGGGATTTGTGGAGGGGTGTGCATCTATGAACGAGCTAAGTTTAAGACGGATGCTTAATAGCACAGCTCACTTCCATATCCCCTATGGCAAGCAGGAAAGGCCATTCAGTTGTGCAGCTTAAGCTATAGGTGATGACGGATACGCTAGAGTCTTCAGGTTTCTCAGGGATGCAAGACCACTCATTCCAGTTTTGCTCTCTAGATCAGGCTTGTATTTAATCAATTTTGCTCCTATTCACGTGGCTCATGACCCATTACCCCTACAACAAAAGGCAGTTCTCCGCCACAGAAACTTGTCAGGTGGCACAAATGTTTAAGGGAACGGCCCTCTAATCTGTTGTTTCAGCCTTTCTGTTTCCATTGCGGTGCAGTTCCATTGAAGCAGAATAAGAGCAAAGTGGAGGATAAACTGCAACAGACCAACCCTCCGTTCCTTCAATTGATATCTTGTTGTTGGCATTTAAGTGCACTAAGAAATTACTTCACATTCGAACCGGTAAAAGAATTATTACCTTAACTTGTAAGACCTGCTCAATAAGTCAGCCGGCTTTTTTCAGGGCACCTCAGAAGCACCTAAGGAATTTATTCTCGCCCCAATACAGCCCTGAAAGGAGACCTTTAACACCTGCATCCTACTGTCAGGACATGCATTACAATGCAGGCCATCCTAAAACTGCCCATACAGAAAATCAAAGAAAAATGTCTTTAGACATGCTGGTTCATACTCCAAGAGGTCATCCTTGCTTTGTGATGGCTACAAACTACCTACACTAACACGTATATAGCTCAAATTCTCCAACGGTTAAAGGGCTTCCTCCTCTGCCATCGTCTCCCCACTTTCTTCCTTTGCGCCGTCTCTTTTGTCAACTCCTTCACGCCTCAGCTCCTACACGTGACCTCCCAGCAGGGAAGGCTGCCAGCAGCAGGTGAAAGATCGTGACCCCCAACACAAAGACTTTCTGCCCTCCTCCTGAAGGCAAAGGGCTCCTCTCAAGCCTCAAGCCGAGATTTGGAAAACAAGGGGGATATCACATCTCTCAACAACCAACAATTTATCTGGGAGGATTTGAGGACACCAACAAGGTATTCCTCAGTAGAAACTGGACATTCAGCAAATCCCATCATCCATCTGCCTTCATGTTATCACAACACTTCAGGCAGCCATGAAATGAAACTGAAAAGCTGATTATAGAAACAATGACAACAATGTCCCCTATGAAAGTACTGCAACAGCATGTTGATAGTACACATATGCTTAACTTTTTTTCCGTTATGTGCTCCAAAGGAAAACTTGAATGTCTCAAATTGTTGCAGTGGATGCAGAGTTTAATTAGAATATGGTAAATAACCCCCTTGCCCCTTTTGCCTTGCTATACATTCCACCTGGACCTCAGTATAAATAGTGCAGGTTGCGGAGTGATTCAAGATAATCTTCAAGGGAGAGAAATGTGATACAGTGTGGGACCAAAGACTTCCTGCGGAGCCATCCATCTGAGAGTCCTCCAGTAAAAACATGAATCACGGAGACACAGAGGGGAAAGCTACTTGACAGCTGCAGCTCACCATAAACCCGACCAGACGACACTACTTGTTGCCGCGTGACAAAGCGACGAACTGAGTCCTGAAGGTCTAGCAACAGTAATGTGGGGATCCGATGCAAGGACACCTGTCACCTTTGAGTTTCCAGAGTCACTCAGGACATGTGACTGACAGCTTGTATCCGCTGCTCCAGCTGCTGCCGTGAAACGACACACCGTCTCACACAATGTCCCTGAACTGTTCAAACAACAACAAGAATTATCTGTCAAAATTGTTGAGATACTTCCTTCTGGAAGAAAGTGGTGAACTGATAAATGGACCAACTTCACCATAAAGACAATAACGTGTCAACAGCGTGGCTGAAAGCATCTCCCCACAGCCGCATACTGTACAACTACACAACCACATCGTCGTTAAAAGATGAGTGGAAGACAATAAATCACCGGGACAGGAGATGGTTTGGTGTGTTCAAGGTTTAACATTACAGGGTGGCACACGGTGGGGAGGCGGGGGGAGGCACGGGGTTAAGGTGCTGAGGTCATCCAATCTCTGGTTACGTTCCCACGAGATTCAGAAATGGGAAGAAACTGGCTGCGGTCTCACTGAGGGAGGAAACGAATGTTCTTTCAAGTCAATACTCAGGCTTGTGACCATAAATGAGTGTTGGAACGTCAATGGACAGGTAAATTCAGAGTTGCCCGTTGATTTGGAGTGTGAGATATGAAGCACTAGTTCAGACGACTACAACTTGTACCTTTAAGACAAAGTCTACATGCTTCCCCTGCTCCGAGTCTTTGCAAACGCTTGAAGAATCCAGAAACACGTTTACTGTACAAGCATGAAAATATTATCAATATTCTCATCAAATCCGCTGAAAAAGGCAAGTCATCCTATTTCCTGGATTCAGACTGCAACAACAGGAGGAGGAAGTCAAGGCACTTGTCTTGTTTTCTTTACTTCTCAGTCTGATGCAGAACAGATGTGGTTTACTGTTGATTGCAGCCGACCTTCTTGTCCATCATCACTCATAAAGACTGAAGTGATTTTATTGTGAAAGTCATGGATTAATCCCCAAAATATTCTAGGTCTCTGACCTCTTCCAATTGCTGCTGTTGTATAACAACCTCATTTGTTTAAATGGTGCTCCTATTATGTGTGATCAGTAACAAAAAGGTCAATGAGAGTTCATAATGTCTGATCACAACATCCAGAAGTCTTATTGAGAGCCAGAATCTGTCCATCACACACCCCTTACAGAGGCTGCCTCCTAATTAAGAGTATCATATCATCCATATTGGTGATTATTTCTCCCTGTCATCAATACCTCCATTATCTTCTATCAGCATCCATCCAGCAGCAGGCAGGCTGCCCCCCTCTGACCCGGACTGCGGTCCAGCTGGGCCGTCAGTCGGCAGCAGCGTGACCCGCAGGCTGCTGCACAAACAGGGCACACCTGTGTTCATGTTCCGCTATGAAAACACGGTGTGGTTAATTCATTCTACTGTAGGAGGGACTCGACCTGCTCTGTGAGAGCAGGGAGACCTGTTTTTTTTTTTTTTTTTTTGCACTCACTGGTTTTCTTTGAAGACGTCTTTGAAGCGCTCAAACAGGCGAAGCGTCGACGCACCGCAGCAGCTGCTGGAGACAAGTCGTTCCTCATTTCCACAAAACTGCGCCTCTCACACTCCAATAAACAGCTGTGGATGAACCCGAGCACGGTGTCCTCATTTGTTCGGTATAAAACTCTTAATGATCCCCGACGTGTGTCGTCACCGACGGGCGGCTCAGCTGATGACAGTGGAGCTCCTGCGAATTTTTGGCCTTCAAAATACTACTTATAATACTACTTATTATAAGCAGCAAATATTTACTCAGAACTGCAGTATTCTCTCAAAGTACGCGTTTTAGCTACTGTTTACAGCCTGGGGAAAAAAAAAATCTCCAGGTGAAATTAATTAATTGATTAATCATGCGTCATCGCTCTCAGAATGATTGACAGTTGGAAGCAACAAAATCAACACATACAAACCCTTAGTTTTTTTTAGCTTGGAAGTACTTTAAAAAGGACCAGCCCAAAAATAAAAAGAACAATAAAACACATCTGTGTATAAAATGTAAGGCCTATCACCTTCTATTGTGCCTCACACAACTTTAACAGTCCGCTTAGTTATCAGAGTAAAGTCTCTTACATAAATGGAGCAGCCTCTCTGAGATCTCCTCTAATCAGTCACACATGAAATAACACCTGCACTCATTTTTACATGATCATCTGAATCTTTTCATGTCAGGTGTTCAGCTTGAAGTTCACTTTCTGGGTCACTTGTGGGTCGCTGTGCATTCTGGGGCATCGCGGGATGCCGGGAGATAAGCAGAGCGGTGGCTCATATGTCAGTGAAGACGCTCTGGATTCTAGTGGCTGTAGAGAGGAAGGAGGACATTAGGAAAAATGTATTTATACTTAGTCTTAGGTTTAGTCTCCGCAGAAGCGTGTTGCTTTATGCCTTCAGGCTGACAGCTTTGTCTCCAAGAGGAAAAGATAAGTTAGCCTCAGGTGCTCTTCGTGACCTGCGTGGAATTCACAAATCCTGTAAACTCCTCGTAGGATCGACAGACAGTAGCTGAGGTCACGTGCTTAAATTTCCGATCTGTGGGTTGAACTTGGGAGACTTGCCGTTAAAGGTAGTTTAACAGCTTTCCGGTCCAGCTCAGGCAGCCTACTCCACGACACCCACTCCACAGCATGTTGCTGGCCAGCGTCTAGTCTCTGGACAACAATCTGTGCAGGCAACAGGTTCGTATCTCCCTCCGGCCTGTCATCAGCAGCTACAGTGCAGACAACAGCTATGTAGACAGAATCTTTTCCAAGACCCTCCCTTGTGGAGAATGGAAACCCAAAACCTCAGTACCCCCTTTCCTCCGTATTAAAAGCCTATAATTAGGGCACATCAACTTACAGTGGGAGCAGAACTTATTTGTGATTGATTAAAGGAAGCTGATGGAAATCTCTTTATTTGCCCAGTAGGTTTCTTTCCCGGCGTACTTATTTTCTGGACAAATACTGTAGAGAAGAGAGACATATCCTCTTGTCTTGACAGTATTGTTTATATAGTGCTCACCGTGATTTATAGGTCTCATTATCACTGAGTGGTGAATATTATCGGCTAGGCTGGTGAGGTCGCGGCCTATTGGACTGTCCCACAGGGCAAAGGCCTTTACAGCTTCTCCGTACAAGATCAGCTTTCCCAAAGCGAGATGACTTCATTGTCAGCTGAAACCACAAATGTCCTGCGAGTGATAAGGATTCCTCCCTCAGGTAGAGGCTGAACAGACAAACAATGCCAAAGCTGTCTATTAACATTTCTGTTCTCTCAACATGCCAGAGTTTAGTCATCCGGGGAAGGAAATTATAGACGGCTATAACAGTTTTTCCCTCGTTCATGTTCAGACCTGTCAGGCTATTTTCAGGTAAGTCCAATAGTCCAAATAGTTTTGAGTGCAGTTGAGAGGAACATTAGTTCTATAGAAGCTTGATAGAAGTGCAGTGTTGTGTCATGTGACCCCCCCCCCCCCCCCCCTTTAGCAACAGGAAATTATTTCCTGTTCAAAACAGGCGTTTATCTCTAAAAACTTGGGCTGTGGGACAAACAAAATGACTTCCTGCCAGTAAGTTTTCCTGTGTTTTATGATGCTCGCTCATCTGATAATGTGTGTACACAAATTGGGTTATTTTCCAGTAAGAGTCATTCTGTAACCAGCAGTATCTTAAAGGTTATTTATAGTCTATTTAATTAATTTCTTGAAACAACAACGACAAATCAAGTTTCAAGGATCAATAGGGAAAATCACTTTACCATGCAGGCTGTGTGTTGTGGGGCTGAATGGGCAAGACAGCATGTTTATAATAATAAAATTAAAGTTGTATGTGCTTGTGTAATGCTTTAACATCTGTGCACATCTGTATGGAACAGCGTGGACGACGTATAATATTGGTTGATCAGCACATTGAAGCAAAAACAGAAGTGACGCGTTGTTGTGAAACTACAAAATACATTACCGGTTTATCATTTAAAGTTTCAATCCCCTCATAAGTATCAGCTGACTGACCGACTGTCTGCATGTAACACAGTGATTAAGTTGAGCTTATCTGCAGCAGACTGTGGGTAACAAATGGCAAAGGCAACTGTTGTAATGACTCCCGCTTGGCGATGTCTGGCGTTTATAGAGTCAAAGGGCAACGAGAGAAGCTGTAAATAGGCTTATTGATGTTTCACTCCCGCAAACAGAGGCTGAAATTTGGAGAGAGACGAGGGTAGAGACAATAAAAAACAATTATTGATTCAGTTACCAACGTAGGCTCAGCTGACATGTCTTTAACCTTCCTGCATATTAACACCAGGTTACTGATATTTCTCACACGGATTCTTAACAATCTTGCTCATGTATTATAATTTCTCAGACACTTTTTCCCAGAGCTGAGCTGTAAACACTGTCGGCCTTTGATTTTCTCCCACATGCACACACCAGCATGTTTAAATACACCTACAGTCATGATGAGAACGCTTATCTCCACCATCAGCTTCCAAGCTGGGAGCGCCGGTCTGCTGCTTTCAGCTAAGAGCGCCGAGTGTGAGAGAGAGAGAGAGAGAGAGAGAGAGAGAGAGAGAGAGAGAGAGAGAGCCTTTGTGATATCAGACCCCGGGACAGAAAGAGCTGTCGAGAGTTTGCCAGGATTAATGGACATTAGCACATGAAGTCATGAAGGGAGCAGGAAACACCACAGGAAATGCCTAAGAGGGTGTGTAATGCCATCTCTGATCACTGCCTATGTGGCACCCATATTATACAGTATATGCTGATTCGGTGGGAAAGGAGAAGGAGCTTGTTTAGCACACAAACGGGCTGATTCAGGTTGAGATATTTCTGTTCATGTGCAGGGCCGTAATTATAAACATAAACAAACACATGTGTAGTGCTCTAACAGGCAAGTTGCTTTCTCAAATAATGATTTACTAACCATAAATTAACTTAACATAGTTTAAGTCTAATAAACATCCTCACTAACTATCACAGCTAATTAGTTATCTCACAAGTCAATTAGCTTTACATTCACCCAACGTCAAACAATGGAGCTCATGGGTGTATTCAGCTATGTAATTAATGAATGGATAATGGAGTGCATTTACAATGTAGCCTCTCTTTCACACTCACATTAACACACACATTCGTACACTGATGGTAGAGGTTGCCATGCAAGATGCAAGCCAGCCCACCAGGAGCAATAAGAGGTTCGGCGTCTTGCTCAAGGACACATCGACCGGGAATCGAACGAGTGACCTTCCATTTAAGGCTTAATTAATGCAAGCATTAATAAAACAAGACAGGCATGGCAATACACTGTTAGATATTAAAAGCTATAAATAAAAAGTAATTTCGTGGCTGCAGCCTTGCTCATAAACTGATTACATCATCTGTGATTTCATGAGTGTATATCTGATTGTATTTTAAAGCCATAATTTTAAAGGAGGCATTAGCTTGTACAAATTGCATGCATTTAGGGTTTTATTAGGTGCATTAATGTAGTAGTTTTTTTAGCATATGTAATATGCACGAAAACAGTGCACACCTAGTTACAAAATGTTTTGGTGTCTGAATCCAGTCGTGCCCTCATGTTTGCACGTCACACTCGGTGCAGCAGAGCTGCTATCTAATCAGCACAGGAAGAAACTACTGTGTGTCTGTCAACACCACCAATGGGCTCATGCAATATCCTCAGGAAACCAGCAAAGCTTGCACTCTGTTGTGCTACTAAGGTCACTGATTAACAATGAAACTCTTTTCTTTTCGACCCAATAGATATTAAGAAACCCGGGCGCTCAAGCGGCTGCGTGACGGGTGTGATGATGAACTGTAAGCGTGGGTGTTGCGGTATTACAAGATTGATAGGATACACACAAAGAACATGTTTTTAGATCTGAATACAGGTTTATCTTTCATTAAGGAGCATTAGTAGACCATCGATAGAGTTGTCCGTACATGTGAAGTAGTCAACAATAGTGGAAGGTCG
Source organism: Macroramphosus scolopax (assembly GCA_901007825.1). Lineage (NCBI taxonomy): Eukaryota > Metazoa > Chordata > Actinopteri > Syngnathiformes > Centriscidae > Macroramphosus > Macroramphosus scolopax. The sequence continues at coordinate 42,984 of CAAKHC010010934.1, forward strand.
CTGTGGATAAGTGTGACTTATGTGTTATGCACAAATCACCAGTGTTAGAGGAGCAACAACAGGTTCATCAAGTCCCAGTCTTCTATTTTCAACCTAGTTCCTGACATCTCTGGCTGGTTGTCGAGAGACGATGATGTCATCCGGGTAAAGTAACGTGTTGAAAGGATGATCCTCCTGACTTAGATATTCGTTAACTTAAGGCTGGACTTTGCTGTTAAACATTAACCGTTGCACGAGGAAATGATGATGCATGAGGAAGATTTCCCTGAGACGTCAGATCGACAGCAGAGAAAATCGATTTAACCATGACACTGACAGAAAAAAAGTCCCAATTTTCTCGGTTTACTTATTTCACCCAGTGACCTCTGAGCTCATATTAAAACTATTCTCTTTGCAGATTCTGCACATCTATCGTGACTTACACCTTCACATGTTCACTTCAAGAAATAAGCTATTTGTCAATCCCATGGCGAAAACTGCCGTATCCATTTCTACCTCTAAGTCTTGACTTAAAATTCATTCCACATAATCTTTCTCTCTCCTGTCATCTGTTGCCTCCTGGTTGCATTAAATATCATATTTGTTTCAAAGGGGAGCGTCTCTGTGAATCCACCCAATCTCAATGTACACTGTCAGGCAGGCTAAGGCTACCAGCAGAAGCTGGATGGATGGTGGCAGGTGTGTGTGTGTGTGTGTGTGTGTGTGTGTGTGTGTGTGTGTGTGTGTGTGTGTGTGTGTGTGTGTGTGTGTGTGTGTGTGTTGCCTGCTTTCTCCATGATCCCAGCCCTGACAGAGCGATCAAAGCTCGACCAGACGACGTCTAGGTCATACTTATATACGTATGCATCCATACCGTAGCAGCACGAGGGAGCAGCGGCCCACATGAGCCACCCTACAGAGGAAACTCTTTCGTTCAGTCATTACTGAAAGCTTGTGACAATACGTGACTGTTGGAACGTAAATCCACCGGTCAGATTAAGTTTCATCTTTCAACTCTTGCTGAAGAAGATAAACTTTTCCCGCTATTGAATTGTAGCGGGAAATACGTAGCATTAGCACATCAGCTCCAATTTATAACTTTAAACTAGGGATATTGTCATCAAAGTAAGATTATAAGAATCAGAGGACCTGAGAACAGCAGAACAGCTGAGCAAAGCAACGATGTTACAACATTTCACCAGAGAGTTGGGTTGTCGACCCCTATTGTAAGAAAGAAGAAATGCTAACTTCCTTAGCATGCTAGAAGGGTGAAACTGTCAATGTACCGGTCTATTTACATTCCAAAACTCGCCTATGGTCACAAGCTTTCGCAAAACACGCTAAACTTGGATGTTGAATGTGCAAAAGGTCTCTTTAGTGTAATTTTTTGTGCAATTGTGAAAAAATGTTTTGAAAAACAAGCCGGACTAGCTTACCGGTTCCCTGATGTAAAAGATCGAGAACGTTCTAAAAGGAGCCAGGATGTCATCGGTGTAGCCTCTCCTCCATCACCCTCCCTACCTCGTAGATATCGGACAGATGGAAGTAGGCTGTCGCTTCGCTAAAGATAGCACGCAATTAGTTCACACGATAATTAGCTGTGAGAGCAGCAGAGGAACACCAGATTTCCCCGGCGTCCAAAACCTCTTTTCCATCCTGAATAAGACTAAATGAGGTCCTGGCAGCAGCAGGACATATCCAAAAGGAAAAACACATGGCAGCTCCGATAATACAAAGAGATTAATCAGACAGCTGATGTAAGAGGGATTTTTTTTTCTAATCGGTTCTAGAAATACAAAGAATAGGGCGATTTTAAAAAAATTGTTCAGGTGAGCTTATATTTGTATTTCAAACGTCCCTAGTACTTCCCTCACTGCTCAACTCCTGGATGACGTGGTCTCACTTCAGAGCTGCAAAGGCCACATTCCCACACACTTGTATTTGTTAGTGCTGCTAGCCAAGCGTAGCACTTCATTGGAGAGTAAGAAAACATTGGATGAGTGTCCCTTCAATCTGTACCGTGTGTGTGTGTGTGTGTGTGTGTGTAGGAGCATGTGTGTGTGTGTATCTGTCTGTGTGTGTGTTTGAGCACGTGTGTGTCTGTCTGTGTCTGTGTGTGTGTGTCTGTGTGTCTGAGGTGAAACTGCAAGTCCAAGAATGTGGAAAGGATATAAAACAATTAAAGCTCTGTTAAGGTAGTCCAGGGCTGGCAGGCATCAGGTGCAACTGAGACCCAACAATGAGCGGCTCTGGGCCGGTGGGCAGATCAATGTCTTGCGTATCAATTATCATGAGGAGGGCCAAATGTTTCACTTGTCAGACACATTAGACTCTCATAATGGGCACGAGTCATGAGAGGGTCAGCTCGATGCATTCCACCTTAAATTACATCCCTATGATTCGAAAAAGCATACTTGTGCTTATCTTCCGAAGTCTTTGATAAGGATCACTTGTGTTTGCCCTGATTTTTTATGGCTCGGTCCACTAATCACGTCATATTGTCTGAGACAGTTTTATAGGCTTCACCTCGGTTAAAGTATCCAACCATGCCGGGAAGATGAGACATTCTTAGTTTCTTTCAACAGGTGCCAACAGGAACACAAGACACATTTTCCATAATTTGTGTCTGTTTTTCCAGGAATATCTTCAGTCTTTTTGGACTCAGACACCTACAGTTCTGTATAACTTGGTTTTCCAGAGCAGGGACTTCACATTGTTGTTCCACAGACGCCGGAGAAGAAATTCTCTGGCATGAAATAAAAGAGGGGGAGGTCTCATTGTTCGAACATTAGCAATTCATGCACTTGTAGTCCCCTGAAGGGACGGGATCAGGAATCCCACCCATTTACCAGAAAAAGGCAACTTCTCAAGGAAACTGAACCAGATCCAAAGGCCTGGGGTGGAGCGCTGCTTTAGCTGCGTGCTAAATAGTATCGGAATGAAATGATATTATCTTTAAAGGTATTAAATCTTTTATATCATTTTCTCTTCTTTGACTGTGAATTGACAGAAACTGAAAATAACAATTTAAATAGAAATATTGTTCTAATTTCCAAGGTAAACATTTCCCCTTTTCGACATTGCCTTGAAATGGCTTCAGACAGATTGCTGCATATTCCTCATTCTATAGATACGGGGTATCAGAGACAGTAAGACCTTCAGTCCAGGAATGAGAGAGTGAGTAAGGGACCTCAAATACAGAGCTGTTTTGGGCAATTTAGCTTTAATCCTGAATGCATATGCCCAGATCAGTATGCCAAAAGAGTGTTGTCTATCCTACCTCATGATCTGGTCCTTTGCATGTTCTCAGAGGTCACTTTAATCTTGTATGCAAAGGTTAACTTGTGTTTCTAACTGCTGCATCCACCTACGAAGCCAACGTGCTTTTCATTACACAAGATTGCAATCAACTGTCAAATCCAAATGCACGTGCAGCTTCTCTATCTTTAACTTCATGTTTAAGTTGCCACAACAATGTCTGCAGAGCACCAGATGGAGAGCCGTAAATCTCTCACGGGAGCGTCCATAAATAGTGTAAAAGTTCTGGGGGTAAAAAACATCGCAGAAAGCCCGTGGAGCCCCGAGGGTCCTGAAGGATGAGGCAGCGGGCAAGTCACAGGCCCATAACTCTCCCATTCTTTCAGTGACAGAGAGTTTCTTTTACGCTCTCATTTACCTCCGAGTAAATCATAGTGGGGAAACACTGTCATGCAATAACCAGTGACGGTGGCGGGTTGTCTGAAAGGATTCTGCAGGAGTAAACCAGATGTCTTAGAGGACATTGTGTTTGAGAGACAAAGAAAGAGACAGACAGAAGGATGTTAAGGCATGGAAATGGTGGGTGATGCTTTTTTGTTTTTTAATTCCTTTAATTGTTTTTGCCTACATGCAATACCTGATGACTGATCTGAAGACTGATAAACACCTTCAACTAAACAAAACAACCCCTGGGAAGATCCCTTTAATCATGAAGTTTCTATTCAGACTACTTTTTTTTTCTGTCCTCCGCCAACACGTCCTTCATAATTGATGTACTGTAACACCAGTCACCCCCAGAATAATCCACAGACAAATGCCAGACCATGTGAATTGATACATTTAATCCCTTTACTATTGTGAAAGCGGTTCAAGCGTGGTCATAGTCTGAGGGGTCAGGCGGTTGTTGCAAGTGTGTTTTTGTTAAAGCCCCATGAGTGAATCTATTTTCTGAGGCACCTCTGACACTCATCTGGACCATAACAATGCCTCCTTTCTCCCCTCCGCCTCACGCTTGGCTGGGCTCCCTGAATACAACCCAGGGCGAAATAATCCATACCCCTGAACCCCCACACAGAACTCACATACATATAGTCGCACACATGAATACACGTGTTGGCACTTAAATGGTCACACGTGTTGGGAAGCACTGAGACGTAAGGATTTCCCAAGCACTCACCTGCAACTGTATGAGCCTAAACAAACACCTGATGTACTCATACTGACGGACAAATAAAATACATGCATGCAAGAGTGGAGTCAGACAAGTATGCTGGATAGATGGAGGAGCACCAAAGCTCATGCATCTTGCACAGTTGTTAAATTGTGATCAGAGAAACTCGATGAAACAACACTGCCCCTGTGTGGACAAATGGAGGACACACAGACACTTTCCTGAATATGTTTTCCAAGTCCACTTTCACCTGAACGCCTCATCAGTGGTTTGAAATATGAGGGTGTTCTTTGTTTTTTTTTTACATTACAAGTTGTTCTCAAACTGAAGTTGAAGTAATGATTTTATTTGTTGGAATACTGTGACATACTGTACATATGGAGAAGGTGCAGATCAAAGTACATCCTGACTGTGAAACAGATGCTGCAAGTAGTAATAAGGCTGTATGTGCAATAATATCCCAGAAATAATCCCAGAAGACTAAAGGGAACTCCTTTCCTTCTGTAAAAGTGTAAACAATGTTTAAATGGTCAAATATAACTGATATTATTAACTATATATCATGGATGATGTGTTGTGGCACAGCTCTTATTCACACTTTTTTTCCCTTTAACAAACTGTTTATAATTAAATAACATGGAACATGTTTCAAATTAAGAGGCTGTAAATAGACAGAAGATTAAATTCATGTAATTGTGTATGATCAGTATAATATTATATTTTTTCTAATAAGCAGATCATATTAATATTTTCAATTTTACATGGAAAGAAGCTATTTGCTGTCCAGTTGAAATTATTCAAGCTGGTTTTATTTATTCCACCACATTTTCAAGTCTCTGTGTTCATAATAAAATGATAATAATTAAATAATGTCATAATATTAAAATTGGATTTAGTCACGGATAAAATCTCACCCGGACTTTGAAAAACGTCCTTCGCATAAGTTCCTGTGTTGTATTTAGCCTGAAAACTAAATAGTTTTTTATCAACAAATAGCCACCGTCGTCTCCCTGGGTGAAGATAGTTGCTGCGAGGTGGGCAGACACCGTGCTCAGGACGGGATCAATGCTTCACACACAATCTGTCTTATCTTCAGTCTGCATGTTGAAACATCCCGGATGCTCACAGAAAGTAACCGCAGAGACACGTAAGTCAATGTTCTTATATCTATTATATTCCATCTGCTGATTTGTGGTTTTGTTCAATATCAGTTGGAGTACAAAAATCATTTAAAGTTTATTTTTGAAAAATCATTTAACATTTACTTCACAAATACCTGTATATTGAAGTACATGTGGTTCAAGTAGGATCGACTGAGAGAAATCTATTCAGGCTAAAGTTTGTATCAAACCATGTATCAATTGGATTAACACAAATGTTGACATTCATTTTCATTATAATTTGTTATATGTACACAGAGAATATACAGTCATTTATCTAAACGCTGTAAAAGAGATGAGGAATCAAGGAGGAAGGAAACTTCATTTTTGTGTTTCAATTGTGTGTTATGATGAGATATAGCATTATAATATACTGTGTGTTTCATCAATGTGATATTCTAGTAGAGTTTATTATTATTGACACAAGATTCATTATGACACAATAAGAAAAAATGGCTGGTTAATGTTGACGATTCTAAATTCACCTCCTGAACTGAGCTGGTCTTCCCTCAACGCCGGCCCCCCGCAGAACAAGTTGGCTTGTTTTGATAAGAGTTTGGGATGGTGAGCTCACCACTTACACTCCTTATCTTCACAGCCATTTAAAGGGAAGGTGCCTTCGCTGGCACTTTAACATGTTTTCAAGCGTGCATGCTTCAGCTGGAGGCGATCGCAGGAGGAATAATGGAACATTTTGCTGCCAATTTCCGTCATAAATGTCTTTGTGCTATCTTTCTTTCGGCTTGTGATACCATGAATAAAAGGTCCTTCTCACTTCTCATAAGCTGCGCGTCCCCCCAAAAAAAGCCGTTTTTAACTGACTGGTGTTACTGTTAATCCCCGACACATCAACATGACTTCAGCACCAACACAGAAGTAGGCTGTGAAATATTAAAATAGGACGATAGGAATGTAGAAGGACAGAGGAGGACGGGGTGAGAGAAAAGACAGATTATATTGTGAGAATGTGTGTGAATCTCGAGGCCCCCCACAGATGAGTCCCTGAGGATGGGGTTAATCTGTCTCTTCAGACAGCCGTAGCAAAGAAAAGGTTGGGAGGAGGGAAGAACCACATAATCTGATGTCCCGCCTGCCGCTCACCCGAGCCAGCAATGGTCCAGCCAGGGGAGGGTGTGTGCTTGGGATAGCTTCCCTAAACGGATTACAGGACAGCACGTCAGTGAAAGGACACCTGGACACATATACACATACAAGTACACAAACTCCACTCCCAGGTGCCCGAGCGGAGGGGATTAGTCACGAGTGCATTCTTCAACCCCTGAAAGGAGCTTAAACTCCTTACCAGCTGAGAGAGGCAAAAGGAGTTGGAACCGCTCTGCAGCCTTGACATTTCTAAGCCATTTCTCTCAGTATTTGAATCAGTTTGACCTTTGACCTTTGATAGTTATTGTATACCAGCTGAATGATTCCCTTTTATTGCAGGTATCGATTCTACTGAAGTCTGACTTGGGTAACAGGTGCTCCAGAGCTGCCAACAGAAGAATGGAAGCAGACTCAGAGGCTCAGACAGGATCTGGGGCTCAGGTCCCAGACAACTCCCAGGTCGGGAGCGTTGACGAAGCCTCTGCAGATCAGGTACCAGACAACTCCAAGGTCTGGAGCATAGGCGAAGAATCCGCGGATCAGGTTCCAGACAACTCCAAGGTTGGGAGCTATGCGGAAGAGTTTGCGGCTCCAAGCAACGCTGAAATCGAGGAACTCTGCGACGTGTCAGGGTTTGAGATAACCGCGGACCGTCTGGAGCAGCTGATGAAGAGCATGGAGGTGCTGTTGTCGGACGTGGAGCAGGTGAGGAGCCACTGCAGCCACCAGGCCACGGAGCTGATGCAGGCGGCGGTGGACTTGAGGCAGCAGCAGGACGAGCTGAAGCAGAGTTACGCAGAGCTGACCCAAGAAATGCAGGGGATCATAGCTACAGTGGACGACCTGTTTAGCACCAAGAGTGCCTTTGAAGCCAAAGAGAAGCAAGCACAGAAACTGAACCGGCAGCTCTGAGGGCCGGGAAGCAAATGAAGGACTTTATTTTTCATTCTACATAAAAGAATGAGGGTTGCGTGTGTGGTTTTGGATTTGAATGTGTACGTCTAAATTTGGATGGGATGGGTTCGGAAGTATGTTGGGTTTTACGGCTTCATGACGTGAGTGGCATTAAATAGACGTTTCATTATGAAGATTTTAATTTCTAGGTCTGGATGTGAATATTTATCGAAACGAAGAAGAAAATGCACAAGACTGTATCAATATTTCTTCCAGTTAATGTAATACAAGGCAATCCAGCGAGATCACAACCTCCTAAAGGACCAGTTCAATGAAGCTTACTGACGCCGTGATAAAACTTTTCATCCCACAGCTTCGCTCTAGCCTGCGATGTGTCGATGTGTTTAGCTCAGAGATCCAGTTTCGGCTCCGTGCTACCGAACGATTTAGTATCACTTTTGCTGTCATCCTCGTGCCCACTATAAAACATTGATTACGCAATATTTTATATCAACCAGGACATTCTGTATTGATACTTAGTGCTAAATTTAAAACGTAAAACATGTAATTTAATGTCATCATCCTAGATGGCGCCTCCAGTTCAGTCTATGCAAAAGATCTGGCACAACAATGTCGCATTTCTCTGCATCCCAGTGGTACCCATATTCTCCTCCCATCCGGGCAATGCTCCATCTCACGAAAATAAACATAAATAGCGCTTTGGGGCTCCCACAAATCCTCTGCTGTGGCTTATTTGGTTTGCATTTAGTGGCTATGTGATGTGTGCAAAGGTAAATCAGTGGTTGGTAACCTGAAGAAAAATCTATCATCGGGAATGAGATGAAACGTCTTCAAGCAAACTGGGATCCAATTATGAATGATTATTGCTTTATAATTCAGTGTTCCTGCATAAAACCATTAAATAAAGTGTGCTCAGATATGGTCTTCTCATCATTATATTGCATTGTAAAAGTGTTTCAGCGGAAGAAGGCTTTAATTGAATCCCAATGCTAAAAACAACTGTGTCTAAATGTGCAACATCCCTCAGGCCTCAAACCATAAACACCCTTTCTGACCTAAATCACAGCTTATATTCAAAGTGGAGAAAAAAAAAGCAGAGTCAACAAAATCTCTCGGGAAAATTTCGTTTCTCTTTGTGGTTGAAACCCGAGATCTAATGGGATGTGGTGTCGGTTGAGCAGGGAGGATGAGAGGATAGAAAGCTGGGTGTCACCACGTCTATATCTCCACTGCTGCGGGGCACATCGGGTCGGGGCTGCTGGAATTCACACACAGAGCTTCAAACCGAGAAAGGTAAGACCGAATTATACGCTTCTGTTTGTGGAGACTGCGTAAGCCAATACAGGTGGAAATCAGTGCATTTCACCTTTAATGCATGGATGAAGGATGGACAAAAAAATTGCTGCAGATGAAAGTGTTAATGGGATTTGACACCATTTATTAAGTAAACACTGAAACTTTGAAGCATCGACATTGATTAATTAAATTGTATAATATAGTGTCCACAGCAAAACGTTCAATATGTTCTATGTTCAGATATTTAGATGAAAGTAAAGTTTCTGCTTTGAAATAACTTAATACAATTTCTTGGAACGTGTTGACAAAATAAATGTAATTAAAATCACTGCTTCAATTTTTGTTTGCGCAGTAACAAACCTATTTAATTATGTCATCAGTCTTCATCCGTTCTGTAGAGGCTCCTGGGGAACATGGACATCCTGGAGGTCCTGGCTCTCCTGCAGCTGCTGGCTGTACCTGCCTTCACTGTGAGTCTTACTTTTAGTCGATATTATAATACCATAAGCAGTCACAATTCTCAGGACAGCGTGTCCACCATTAAAAAAAAAGCAAAATATTTACTTTCCAACACATGTGCAGGCAGGGCTGTTGTTTATGTGGCAGATGTTGGATGTTTATAAACACGTTGTGCAACATGTAGGTTTGTGGTTGAATGTCCCGGCTTCTATTCTGGTGATCTCATACGTTCCTTCTGTGTGTTAGTGGTTCGTGGTGGGCTGTGACATGTTGTGTGTGAGTACTTAGTGTTCCAGTTGACTCACTCATTGAGAGTTTTATTGTGTTTTGTTTTGTTTTTTTTAGCTGACACGACCAACCCAAGACTACTGGGGAGAGTTTGGGGCCTACGGGCCCTGCAGCCGCACCTGCGGCACCGGGGTCGCAATGAGGACCCGGAGATGTCTGACTTCAAGGTAAATGGTTATAGCATTAAAAGGTTATGACTCCCATACATACGACGTATTTTCCTATATGGCTTCCTTCAAAACCATTTTGATGGTTTAAAGAGTGACTTATAATAGAAGCAACCACATCATTTATCTCCCTCTAATATCTCAAAGTACTCGCTTTGTTCATATTCTATTTTGCATTTCAATATTTTGACACGACCAATAAAGAAAAATGGGTTTAACAAAAGGGGAAATATACATTTGGCTTGATTGTCTGATTCCTGTCGGCCTCCCACAGGAGAGACGGAGGACACAACTGCCTCGGATCCTCCAAATCCTTCCGGATCTGTAACACAAATGTAAGAACCTTTTGTGTTTTCTTTTTTTTTTTGGCCTTTTCAAGCCTGATACACACACACACACA
>CAAKHC010010936.1:6418-18320 GCA_901007825.1 Macroramphosus scolopax
TGTGTGTGTGTGAGAGAGAGTGTGTGAGTGTGTGTGTGTGTGTGTGTGTTGGGTGGGTGAGAGTGTGTGTGAGTGAGAGAGTGTGTGTGTGTGTGTGTGTGTGTCTTTCTCGGGGCTTGTGTTCAGCCTGCTAATGACTACTGTTTTCGAGACCTCTTGCCCTTTTTCCGCTCTCCTCCTTTCCGTCTCTCCCCTTTCTGCCCCTCTCACCTCTAATCTTGTGCCTCAGCCTTGGTTTTCTCCTCCACTCCTTTATGCCTATCTTCTGCCTCCCAACGCCAGAGGAGAGTTTAAACAACTAGCCTTGAGCGCCCCTGACACCTCTTCAATGCAAATGAAATCTCCTCTAACTATCTGCGGTTGATTTCTCAGCCGTCGTTTCTTCTTTCACTTCCTTTATGTGATTACGTGGTAATGAGGGCGCAGAGAGAAACATTCCTCACCTATCTCTCTCTCCTTGCTCTGTATCGTTGTCTCTCTCTCGCCGGCCCCTCTGGCCCTTTTTCTCGTTGCATTAATTAAGCCTGTATTTGATTTTGTGTGTGTGTGCCAGAGATGACCAATGTGAACAGAGGAACCGTAGTATCTGTGTTTCAAATGAAGCGTGCTGCAGCTTCCCAGGTGACTTTGCCAACAGCTAACACTCACCGTGACCGAGGAAGGCAAGAGATACACAAAGGATGATTTGCAGAAAGAAGAAAATAAACGAATGTAATTGATATCCATATATTTGCATGTCCACATTTGAATTGCTTATTTGTGCCAATAGTCATGTCAATAGAAGAACCACTCACAGAAGAATATTCTTCTTCTTCTTTTACCTGTAAACATTTGGCATCACAGCCCCGCCTCCCGTCACTCCGTCCTTTCACATTCAAAATTGCGAACACGTGATGCAGCCGGGCTTTGTGCAGCGCTTCCACATGCGATGTGTTTTTCGAGCGCTGATGGGTAAATGTAAATAGTCTTTCGGTTACACTTAATAACATGCATTTGAGTCCTCAACGAGAAGCTGGCACAGCGTGGTATAAAATGTCACCTGTCACATTGTATGATAATTGTACCAAGATGAAGGCAGAGCAGGCAGAGCCCCTGCTAAGCTATTCAGCTGTTATCTTCAACGTCGCCTCATCAGATATTCACATATGGAGGATTTTGCAACCGGCTTCCTACATGGAAAATGAAACCATAACTTGAGGTGTGTTAATGTTGGGATGAAGAATGACGTGTGGACACTGCAGCGTGCGTTTGGCTCATCTGTGAGCTTATTTGAAATATAGATATTGTACTTTGGATGTATACGCCAGGGATCGCCGCGGTACTCAGGGTCATCTCACGGTCACTGACTTCAGTGTGTGCAGGGCGCCTGCAGGTCCAAATGTTTGGTTGACTCAGGTCATAACCAGAGGAAACCTGTCACAACACAGATTGTAAAGGGAAAAACATCCCTATACATATGCATTCATGTCTTTGTGCCGGAGGGTCGTCAGATATTATCCGTCCGACCTCCGTGTTCTTTCTTCGAAATACATCACGTCAACACATGTGCACATCAGAAATACGTGTCCTTATCTGTTCTGTCACGACCGCAGGTATTTACGTATTTATAGCTGGTTTCAGCTAAATCAACAAGTTATCCTCTAACTGATGCCTTTGGACTTCTGTGTGAGGACCACATGGACTAATGACTGTGAGAGATGAGACGATTTGTGACAATCTATCTGCATGAACATTAATTTTGTCACAGGAAATGTGTTGTTCTGCAGCAAACCTATCACTTACGATTGAGTCGGGCTGGACCCCAAAACTGCAGCTCCATTCTTGAATCAACACTGTACAGACTTTGGGTCCAGATGACGTCACCAGTGCAATATGCAACAACAGTCCACTGGATATTCATTCTGTACAGTAGGAGGAAGAGGAGGCACGCTGTCCGTGATACACACATCTCTGGGACTTCTCTTACCTCAGCACCTCCCAGACACAACTGTAGAGTCCCAATTACACTGCCGAAAGAACGACGCCAAAAACTAAAGAACTATAGAGCAGAGACGGGAATAATCATATTATTGTAATAACATTCCAAAGCAAGTACGAGAATTAAAGAAACCAATTTAAAAGGAAATGGAAACATCTCCCTAATATTCTGACCTTTTGCTTTACAACAGAACGACAAACAGATTAATCGTGCAAATAGACTGAAAATGCAGGAGGACTAAAACACACACACACACACACACACACACACACACACACACACACACACACTGAGTGTAGAAGCCTTCTGGCCAAACAACGCTCTAATGTAGCATTCTCTGTGTATCGACACACACTTAATCAGAGGCTGCAGTGAAGCAGTGGCGCGCAGTCTCAGTTTAGACTAAACATTGACAGTCTCTCTGCATCTCAATAACAGATGTCCCAGGGCTGTCGGTGACTCACACTGGCTGGTCAGGAATTAATGGAGGGACTGCGCGTGTGTGCGTGTGTGTGTGTGTTCATTATATAGGTAATCTTAACAAGTCTGCATCATTTCATAGACGGTGTTCTGCCTCCATATCCACGAGTTGCTTGAAGTAGTTTTGCAGTCAGACATCACAGCAGTGACGTCTGCACTTGAGTATCTTGTTTTGTTCGTAGTTTGGTTGAAGAGCAATGACTTCATCATTGGGGTGGTCAGACAGACTTATTGACCACTAGCTGCGGTCTGCAGGCTAAAGAGTGAGCTAGTGGGTGAGTGAGTGAGTGAGAGTGAGGGAGCGGCGGTTTGGCCGCGGCCCGAGAGGCATGCAGATCAGGGCTGGGTAAGCAGTATACGTTCTGAATGCAGCTGTATTAAGCCGATGCAGTCAGTGACCTCACAGCTGTATAAAAGCTGCACAGTGTTGTCGCTTGGCAGGGATTTGAAAGATGTTTAATTTGTTGGGGAAACAGATACACAAGCAGTTAACGGGCAAAGGTGCTGTAGATGTTGAAGGAGCCGGTGGGGGCTGCAGAGATGAAGAGGCTGTTTGAACGGGTTACAAGAGCTGCGAACGGAGACGACCAGACACACAGCCAGTGCCATCCAAGAGGAGCCGCCGGCTGTACAGGACTCCGGCCAGAGAGACGAGCTGCGTATCGATCTGTGGAGTTTTAGCTACTTTGTGAAACAGGATCTGAGGACAGAAGCGAGACTCTTATTTAAAAAGTCTCCCGATTCCCATCCATATCTATCGACCGTTGCACACTTCCAACCAGCTTTTAGTAAATCTGGTTCCTCTCTTTCTCTTTCTTGCATATCCTCTTCTCATACTTTACTTCTCATCACTCTATTGTGGTCCCTTATATTCTTTCTCTCGCTCTCATGTTTCCATCCGTCTCCACCTCCCCCGGCGCCTCTTTCTTTCCTCAGGACCGAGGTGAACCTTTAAGAGCGTACAGTATTTCCGGATCATGTTTCCACGCGAGTCGTCTGTGAGTGATTGAGACTTTCATCTGTATTTATTTTTTCTAACGTGTGTCCCATAAAAAAGTCTCCATCTTCTATCCTCAGGATCCCTTATCTTTGACGGCAATAAATTGAGTGGATCAACTCGATGTACTGCAATCGCATTTAGCCGTGGCAAGCAGTTTTCAACACCCACAGGCTCACACACACACACACACACACACACACACAGAGTTGAGATAACTTTGTTCGGCGGTAGATTTGATTGGCTGTGGATACTGTGTCTCGTCAGACTGCGGGAGGAAAAGATGGCTGTCGTTATTGTAGCGCTGTCATAACCGGGCCTGTAAATCTCTCTCTGAGCGGAAGAGGAGACGAGAGGGGAGAGAATTGATTCTCTTGTACTTCATCTTCAGTTCTTGGTGCAGAGCCAAAGGCCTTTGGAAGCCATCTTCATTATGTGTCGTCTACTGGAGGAGACAATGTCAGTGGCCTCTCCATCTGATGTCATTTTAATTACTCTGTCTAATATGCCGTAGACCCTCTTCCCTTTTTTCCTCCTTCCTCACTTTGCCTCCTGCCACCTTCATGTTTTTAACCTTCACAGATTCAATTTTCTCTTCTTTTTCCCACTTCGATCAATTTACTCCTCGCCTCCATGTTCTCCGTCCCCTCCCTCGCTCTGTTCTGCTGTCTGACTCCCTCCCAGCAGCGGCTCTGTGAAGACCTCCACCGTTAAGCAGGGTACAGCTGATAATGTCAACCCCGCTGTCGGTGACTGACAGCTGGCTAAAATGGCTGTGGCAGCACACAGAGGCATGGAGAATCCATTTCCAGGCTGCACCAGAGTCGGCCGTTGTGCCCATCTGTCAACCGAAAACAGGAGCATGCACTATCAGTCACAGCTGACCCCCAGTCAGCCGCGCGGGGGGACTCGTTGGGAGGGGGAAGACTCAAAGCAACACAAATAAGCATGAAGATCAACAGATGGCCGTCAGTCAATCATCTTTTTTTTTTCACCTCGCTGTGTTTTCCACTTCATTCACGTACTCTTTTCTTGGCAGGTGTGTCCTGCTCTTTCTTTTTCTTCCTCGGTTTCCTTTATCTCTTCATTTGTTCCTGTGCGGCGCGGCAGCAGAATGTGACTGTAGCTCAGTCAGGTGTTCTTCTCTTCCCCCCAACACAGCTTAGATTGCTGTCATTACACTCGCTCCGCGCTATCTCACCGCCGCAGTAATTGGAGGTGCTGTGAATGAAAGCGGGGTCCTTGATTTCATACTTTGAAGATACTGATCAGCCAGCGGTGTGCTTGCCAAAGTGAGGTGTGTAGATGTGCGTATGTGTGTGTGTGTAGGGGGGAACTGTAAAACGTCAATTCTATAGTGTCTCCCTGTGTCGGGTTATCGTGGGGCTGTGACACGGCCTCACTGCTTGGCTTCTCCTTCCTCAGCCCCTTATTATAGAGCAGGCAGGATAATGTTTAACACCTTATTAATGATCTGCGAGCTGAACCCGAGAGACAGAACCGGAGATACAGAGGCTATCCTCTCATTTAAGCTCGCAGATATATTCATCTGCGTGTAAAAACCATAATTCTGCCGAAAAAAAAAGGACAGAAATGCACTTTTAGCACGGAGAAAAGAATCAATGTGGCAATTAAATTTTTGTGTAGAGTGAACACTTTTACATATTACTGTACAAGATGCAAATGAGTTTTTCTCCCCTTGAATAATCATCTGTCTAAAAGGCTGAACCTCACTGGGAGGTAATTACACTGCTCTGATCATTAAATAACCCCTGTTCTCCCTCCAACTCTTCCTCTCTCCCTCCATCCCTCCTATCTATGTTATATACAACCTGTTTCCCACGTATAGGTGTGGATGTGAGATGGTGAACATGCTTCACACCGGTTGACTGACATTTGATTTCAGGGATTAAAAATGTAAATAAGCTCTAATCAAGTGCAAATGCATTGGAGGACTGGTCTTCATCCACATGAATCCATGTTCGTTATTGCGTTCATGGTTCACGAAATATCGCCTTCTTTAGTGGAAATCAATTTTCCGCTAAAGCAGATTCGTATGCTCGACGCCGTTGTGCATGGAGGATACGAATCCTCCCGCCTCGCTCACACAGAATTCAAATGTTTCACCCCACACGTGTGTTAACAGAAGAATAATACATGTCATATTATCTGGCAGAGATAGTGAACTTGTGACATCATTCTGCAACCTGCAGACATTTTCATTCATAGTTTTGCATCGTGTCAAAGTACATCGGTTTACTGGGAGTGCAGATAATTGTCGGAATACGTGACAGGAGGTGGATTAGCACTTATTCTGTTGAGCTAGATTAATCAGAGGAAAGTGAAAACATCACCTGATTGTTCTGGCTGCTCCTCCTTCTGTTTACAAGGCGCCGACAGTGACTGAACACACCGACGAACCTGATCGCTCCTCACTCACATCGCCATTTAAATAACAGCCGTCCCAGTTACGCTAAGATGTATAGAGATCAAAGAAAAAAAACCCTAAATAGCAACCTTGCTCATTCATGGAAGACGCTGCTTTTTCCAAAACTCATTATACGCGTTGTCAGGAGAAGGTCAGCACTATGACACAGAGCTCCAAGCCGCCTGGAGGAATTTAGTATGGATCACCTTCTGCAACATGCAGCGCTCAATTCCAGCTGTCATCAGACTGAAGGAGGCAGAATGCATTACCAGCCAGGATAATATGCTTTATTATATAGCTTGTATGCCAGCTCATGCTGCTTCGGGGCAATGAGAGGAGCAATTACAAGGACAGGGGATGTCTAGTGTGTGTGTGTCCGCATGTATGTGTGTGTGCACGTGCGCATGCACGGCCGCACACCTGCCAGCGTTTACCTCTCAAAGTCAATAAACTCCTAATGTGGTATTTTCAAAGTCGCATCGCTGTTTAAAATGTTATCAGCTCTCAGACGTGCGCCGCCGCTTACTGATGATCTCCAATACAAGGACGTAATCCTCATCCAGTTCAGTGTAATCCAAACACAGTAGCAGCACGTGCACACGCAGTGTTCTACATTCGTCGTTTACGGTATCGAGCTCCGGCGACAACCCGGCGAAGTTAGAAGATTCAATAGAAAGTGACTCCGACGGTAAAAAAAAAGGCTTTCATTCATTCAAACTGGGGACAAAAAGCCTGACCGGAATCTCTGTAAGTTGAAATGCAATTTCGCCACGACGCCACCGACAGAGTCGCTCCCGCGGCGCAGTAATCTCGAGAATTGACAGCTTTTATATTCCATCTAACAATAATCCTTTGCGGCAGCGATGAACCCCGGAGCCCCTGCATGTTCTTAACGCACCAATATAACAGCATTATATATTTTCAGATAAGGAAACATCACAAAAGGGCGGAATCAAATATTCATCCGGTGTTACCCGTTGATCAGTAATCTCCTGTTTTCATTTCATAGCTGCCGCCTTCCCCCGTCCCCTATTACCCTGCTGTCTTCCTCCCCAGTTCCATCTTCACGCTCTTCCTTCGATGTAATCTTTTTGTGCGTGTGGAACGTGAGAGAAAAAAAGAAATGTCGATACGTAAACAGCGACACAAAGCTATTTACTCTACCGACGGACTTACTGATGGTTTTCATCCGCCGGTGTTTGCAGGTGAACACGTGTGTGCTCACCTCCGCCTGTCCAAGTGTGACTATAGTTCTGCTTTCATCTTTTTACCACAACCAATTCCATCCTTTATCTTTTTAGATTTGAATCCACGTAAATGTTGAGCGGCGGGATGAAGCGGCGTTTTTTTTTCTTCTTCTTCTTCCCGAGCACACAAAGAAATAACAATGAACATAAACGATTTTCCGAGGCTCTGCCGGGAGCTCACTCAAGCCCTGTACTTGTTAGCGCTGATAACTCTGAAGCCGACGTGTTTGTGTCTGGCCTCTGCTCTCCATGAGCTTGTCTCACGCTGATTGGAACACAACACAGTCGAACACAACGGGGTCTGAACTCCGTTACTGCTGGCGGGTTGACAACCTATAGGGGAGACTGCAGATACTCTAACTGACGGGTGATGACTCCTACGGCTCAGACTTATACACAGCTTTTGTTTACCACACTGCTCACTAAGTACAAGCAGCGACTGCTATAATACATCATAGCGTTTGGATCACTTCAATATTTCGGGGAGTAGCGGAACAAGGAGAAACAGTGAGCTTTCAGCTGCAGGCTGCTCCTCAGCAGGCCGGCCGAATTTACTGTTCCCCCGCTGTTAAGTGGAAACCTACTCAAGCGCGACAGAAAAGCCAACTGCAGTTGCTCATGCTATGATGGGGGAGAGGCCAATCATCAATTGACCATTTTATTCTCTGCTCTTAACAGGGCGACCCAACATTTGTTGGGTAGCTGCTTTTTAAAGGTGTTTGCTGTTGACTTTTCACCAGGACAAGTTATAGAATCAATCAGGACGGACGTCGTTAGCAAATCACTTGCAGACCTGATTTACCATCTGTCAGCATCTGTATCGATGCATTGACCGAGTAGCAAAAGATCATCAATGCATGTGTGTTTTATTGTCCCACCTGTTCAGATGTTGTCCTCCTCCTCCTCCTCCTCCTCCTCCTCTTCCTCTCTGTGGTGTCATTTGCTGCAAGCTCGTTGCATTCCGCCAAGCAAAGCCTTCGCTAACGTGCCGGTATCGCATTAAAGCGCCCAACGATGCAGCACCGAATTGAACAAGAAGAGAATTAGACAAGAACTGTTGCCATTTGCAAAGAATATGAGCGTTCATTCAAACCCTGAACATGAGAGATGGTGTCTAAGCCGGCGGCTGTCAGCGCTCCTGCATCGTTATCGTTAACCACCACACTTCCAGAAGAGCATTACACTCTGCATCTGCCATCTCATGTTGCAGTCGCAGGGATATGAGGCCCTACTGTTTAGTAGAAAATGAAGTCTTTCATTAACTATTGCACAAGCAGGTGCCAAAACACCCTTTGGACAACACAGTGAAGCTGCACACACAGCTGCAAGATGACATTAAAGATGTTTGGATATCCTGGACAACCAACACCTCTGAAACTGTTATATCATCAACACTGATTGGCAGAAGAAGAGTTATGCTCTTCAAACACTTATTTGAAGGACACACACACACACTGAAGAAGATATCGATTATACGGAGGCAGTTCTGAGAGAAGTGTATGAGGAGCGGAAAGTACTGGAATAAAGAAATGCACTAGTGAACAATAATGGCAGCATGATCAAAGCCCTCCGTTAAATTCCTGGCGCGTAACGTTAACTTGGAAACACAGATCGGCCTGAAAGGTGCCGGTGCAGAAGGACTCGTACTGATTGAGAAGAGTCGTTTCTTTCTTTCATCGCGGTTTTAAAAAGAGAAGCAGAACACAAGCTCAAACAGGAAACGATTCATCCGTCCAACACGGCTTTCTGACTCGTATCCCAACTCGGAGCAGAGAGAGTCGCCACCGCCGTTACGAGCGAGGAAGAACATCCCACTCTGTCTGCCGCTGCACCACTTCAGGCTAAATTGATGGATCAGTTCTGAGGCGCAGAGGAAGACAGCAGGTTGATCACAGGGAGGAAACGAACCACAGCGAGGCAGCTTTCACAGAGGTATCTACTGCACGGAGGAACACCGGATCCTGGTGTCTGCAGCTTTAGTTCCCAATCGCCGGCTAAAGACTCGTTGTAGGATGATATGATGATGATACTTGTGTGGTGATCGGTGTAACTGGGGATCACTGAGTGAAGATCTAAGATCTATAAACAACGAGTACTCTGGTGTGCAAATATTATAACAATCTCTTTATCAATTTCCTGTTTTTCTCTATCATTTTCCACCATTACCCCCCTCCCTCGCTCCTCCTCTCCGTCTCTCTTGCTCGCTCCTCATCATCGCCAGAGGTCCCGAAGGTAATTACGGAGTTTCAGACAGAGGTTTCGGAGACCTGGGACTCCCCACCGACCATTATTCTCCAGATCAATTGCCGTGGACTAAACTGAGCACACACTCTCAGAAGCGCAGAACAATTAAAATTCAACACGGGGGGAAATTATTCACACATGAACACATGTATGCATGTGCACACACGCACACACACACACACACCTGTGAGAAAACAGCCACACAAACTTGCACGTGAACTTTAACAGACACGTCAATTCAGTTGCAACAAACTTTTTTTCCATGCAAACGTGCATAAAAGCACACACGGATCGGACGTTCGAGGAGAACGACTGAAACAAACGAACACGTTCGTTCCCACGTGCGACCGACGAAGACCCACGCGCATAATGAAGTGGAAGAGAATTCAGCAGAGCTTAAAGCCAATCTGGTGCTTCCGGAAAAAGTAGCAGAGGGGAAATCGCATTTGATAAACGGCTTCAAAACTGCCTGCTACTGCGAGAGGACCCACGGAGCCAAGTGGAGCGACAGCACCAAACAAACCTCTGCTCCGAGCACAACAAACATTTCCATGTTTTCTCTTCAAAGGATCACACACTGTTACACTCAACACCCCGTTTACCAGAGATTTCAGAGTGTGTGTGTGTGTGTGTGCATATGCATGAGTCGGTATGCGAGTAGTGTGTGTGTGCGCCTGCGAGTTTACATGTGAGTGTGTGTTTATCTGTGTGCTGCTGCCCCCTGAGCTGCACATACACACACACACACAACACGTATAAACACGTTGAATATGAGACGGGAGGGAAACTAACGGTGGTAGACAGAGAACGCCGCCGATGCTAATTGGGTTCAACACGGCGAACTATCAAAATAAAAAAAAAACCTTCGACGCTCTCGAAAGCTTCACAAAAAAAAGTTTTAGCTCATTTGAAAAGAAAGAAAATGAGGAAATTTAAAATGCTTTTCAGGGTGCTGCTGACATGTGACACAATACAAACACTCGGCATTAACAGCTGTTCTGTAGAGGTGATTGGTGCATGTGGAGATCTGAGCCGTCTCTGATGTGCTTGAGAAGAGACTCCGGAGGGAGAGGAGAAGCTGTGGAGACGCTTCTGTTACCCCGGAGATGGTTTCCAGAGAAGGTTGGCATCAATGGTTGCAGCGTGTGGTGATGGAGCAGCTCACTGAGTAGCAGGGGGGGCCTGGTTATGGAGAGTTTTGTGAGTGAAGAGAAGGATTTTGAATCGGTTCAGCTGTGTGACAAGATGACAGCGGAGCTCCTGCAGGACAGGAGGGACGGAGAAGGTGGAACCGTGTGAGGAGACTCACAGGACAGTTTTGGTTTTACATAGGACTTTGCATGATGAACTGTAAAGGATGCTGTTACAGTACTCAATTCTGGAAGGCAAGGGGAAGCATGGAGAGGATGAACAGCGGAGGACCAAGCTGAGGGACGTCTCAGGACAGAAGAGCAGTAGAGTAGGTCCAGTTGTAAATAAATAAACTGTCTCAGAGCTGTGTGAGTTTGTGATTGAACACCTGAGAGACGAATGTTTTGCCTGTTACATGCACAGGATCGTCTTTCATATGGATCTAAATATAGGGACTCTCTCCTTGCTGTGAGTAGACTCTCACCGTCTCACTCACTTCAACACATCCGTGGATCTCAGCGGACACTCGTGATTAACTTTTGTCCCACTCGCGTACGTATGTGTGTGTGTGTTTGAGTTTCACGAGGACTCTGGAGAAGTAGGGCAGACTGGAGGAAAGTGGGCCGACGCTAGGAGACGAGTCCCATCAGAATATCAATAATGGATAAACATGTTGCCATCAGGAGGGACGGAGGGTTGGGAGACGTGGAGGGAGAGAGAAAGGCCAAAGGCCTAGAAGATAGAGAAGAGGTTGGAGCAGGGGAGGAGAAAGTTAACAAAGGTCAGTAAGACAAAACAGTGACAGGAGACCCATGTGGAGATGGTTATTGATTCTAAAGGATCAATCAAACCAAAATTATTTTGCATTTTTTAAATCACTCCCAGGGGTCATTGAGGGGAATAATTGATTGTTATTATAATTCCACGATATGAAGCAGAAAGCAGATGTGGACCAGTTCGAGTCTCTTCAGGGGGGCTTGATGTGGAAAGGTCTGAGAACCGCTGTTTGTAGATCATCTAAAGTGCACGGAGTTTTTGGCATTTGCAAAGCAGATAGCTGGTATTTCTGCTGCAACCCCGAGGCCTCGTTCAGAGAACAGAAGAACAACACAGCTTTGTCATTCATTTCACTGAAGCCGGTACATTGATGCCGTGGGGTGATAACTATTACAGAACATTACCCTCCCCAATCATGGATCTATGATCATATCTATCAGTGAAATTATTTTTCTCCCTTTCTTTTTGCAGAACAGTATTTAGTCAAATATAAACACATGAACCAGCGTCGTCACTGTGTAGGTAGTTTTTACCATTTTTTGGGCCACTTTTCTTTCAAAAAAATCACTGAGCCATTAGTGAGTATTGGAGCAGGGGTGTGTTAGAGAATGGGGGGGGGG
>CAAKHC010010952.1:11827-25046 GCA_901007825.1 Macroramphosus scolopax
AAACATGGCGGGTCGAGCCCTGAAAAGAACGGGCGTTTCACAAGAACTATGTGAGCAACTCAAACGGCATCAAATAGAAAGTTGTAAGGTAAGTTAATGCAAATGGTAACAACACGAGTGGAAGAGGAATCTTTCGGCTCGACCTTACTGTCCCTACACACACCCCAGGACATATTTAATTAATAGAAATCCCGCATTTGGTCTTTGCAACAGAATCTGATCTCCGAGGTAGTTAGCATCCAACTCAGTCCATTAACTAAGCAGTTAGCATCACCCTGACAACTGCGAACTTTAGTTGAACCCTCCCAGCAGATTAGTCTGCTTCTGTGATGTTTAACTTTTAATCAAACTATTATTACTGTTTCATCACTCTGGTTCATCACCTTCCATATTGTGTTCAAGCCGTTATTGCTGCTCTCAGTTACTACAGGCTATACACACACAGGTCTGTCACCATATACACCTATCAACAATTTCTCAGGAGGTGGATTTACAATCACATACATACGTTTTGGGAATGTTCATGAGTATAAATGTTTCAGAATCGTAAATAGTGTTTCAAATGGTGCCGACAGGGAAACAGTAGAAGCACCTACAGATGCAGTCAAGTCTGTCCTATACAGTATAAGTGATGTGTAAAGTACACTATTCTGTGTTGTACGTTGTGTGTATGCGTGTGTACATGTGTACAGTGTATGTGCCCGTATGGAGGCTGCACATTATGTGTATGTATATGGGCGCAGCACTTGTGTATAGATGTACGGGTGTTGGTGCATCATTACACCCCTCTTATCAATGTACTGTAGATGTTCTATCGGCCAAAGAATGTAACACTGCTGATAGCTTTATAGGAACGTACATGAAATTCCTACATCTAAAGCATTATTTACCTTTTTTTCTTGTTTTTCTAAGAAGTCTGATCTCGAGTAGAAGAGGAAGGTGATTGATAGCAGTCAAAGACGTGTATGAATGTACTGAAAATTGGTGATAAATATGGGCTCTGATAAAGACAAAGCACTGACAATGTTGCATTTGAGAAAGGTTTCATAATAGAGGATCTTATTACCAGTATTAGTATTAGTTGGGGTACATATTGTATTGCCCATGAAATGAGCTGTAAATGAACATCTCTCTTGCCTGTCGGTTGTCTCCCCAGGACCTGCTGTCTATGACTCCTGTTGAAGTGATGCTTGCTGCAGGATTGAGCCACCAGAAGGCCCTTGAGCTGCTGCAGACAGTTAGCAAAGCCATTGCACCACCACTCAACACGGTTTGTACACAAGCTCCCCCACAGTTACAGTCCACGTTGTCTGGTTAAAACTGGGGGCAGATAATTAACAAGGCAGTGTATCAGCATCCACGCTGTAAAGTACACTCTTGTGATGAAGAGCCAGAGCGGTGTCTTTTCCTAAAACTGTGACACTGGTGACGTTGTTTGAAGTTATCCTGTGACCCAGACGTACTCTGTTTAATGCAGTTTTCAGTTAAGAGAAGCTTTTATGGAGACAATACGAGGATGGTGGCATGGCATTAGGTAGAAAGTAATCACTAACTAAAACAGTTTGTATGTTTAAAATGTGGTTATTGTTTTTGGTAGGTTCTGGAGTTGTGGAAGCAAAAGTCCAACTCCTGTTTTTCTACCTCGTTGCCTGCTCTGGATAAACTGCTGCGAGGAGGCCTGCCATGTGGGACCATCACAGAGGTACACCAAAGATACTAACACCTGTTATATCCACCTCAAACAGATGGGTTCTCTGTCTATCCATTATGTTCATTAAGGGATGTGTTCTTATGGCAGAGTTTGAAGAAAAATAGAAATCTGCCGCACAATTCCTGGGATGTTCTGTCCATGTGCTTCGCCGTCAATGTCCGTTGTGTATTGGCCGCAGCTGGAAGAAAGAATATATTTCCTAAAATGTTGAACTATTCCTTCAGTGTATTGTTTCATGCATGTTGAATTTGGTCTAAGTGCTAATTCATCTGACCAAACCCCACCTGTACACACTACACACACACACAGTACATCCACCTGACATATTAGATGACAGATAAGGGTATCGGACCGAACTCTTCACAGGTGACTGGGCCGTCTGGCTGTGGAAAGACTCAGTTGTGTTTGATGCTGAGTGTTGTGGCCACTCTGCCAAAAGACCAAGGAGGCCTGGACAGCAGTGTGATCTACATAGACACAGAGTCAGCGTTCTCTGCTGAGCGGTGAGACTCACAGCTTCACCTTACTGTCTAACTATCAGTAGTAAGTGCATGACGTTTACTTTCTTCAACCTATATAAACAATGTGCCACTGTACATGCCTTATCCACATCCAACTAGTTAGGATGAAATAAACAGGTTATAAAAGGAAATAAGTGTTCTTCCTTTTGTCATCTACATGTTATCTTCAGAGCAGCAAAAACCAACAGTGTAGTGGTACAGTGACACCAGTCTGAGTGGACACGGCTCAATAAGAGACAGGAAAGTTCAGATAAACAACTTCTAACAAAACAGAAGAGCTGGATAAATGAATCAACAATAAATGACCTGTGCTGCACTGCGTAGAACTCATTTAGCTTCTGCAGTTTGCAGTTACCATAATGAAATATTTCACCCTGAGACCCTGGAATTGGATCAATATCTACATACTCAAAACAATCAGATCAACTTGTGCAGTTAATTTTCAGTTTTCAGCAGTTTTCTTATTGTAATTTATAATTTACATTTCTGCATCTAAGATAGTAATAAGTTACACAGTAGATAGTAAAGTGGTGAGTTTTTGGGAAAACATTCATTTAAATAGTATTTTTAAGTTTTGAGCCAAAGACAGATTGTGTAGTTCAACAGCAGAACCGATGATGGATGTTGACTGTGTCCGTCACTGCAGGCTGGTGGAGATCGCACAGAGCAGGTTCCCAGAGTGCTTCAGCTCGAGGGAGAAAGTACTGCAGATGGCTGGCAGGGTCCATCTCTTCAGGGAGCTCACCTGTCAGGATGTCCTCAACAGGTGCATTACGTCAGGAATAATGTTGATATTTCTCTATCAAGACTACAGGAACCAGACTGGACTCAGGATTTTGTTATCGACTGCACATAGTATCCTCTCCGTGTAGCTGGTCGTCATAGCAACGCCATGTGAAACTGACGTACATTATCTTCAACACAGCAAACACAGAGACGATGAGTTTATGGAAGCTGCTTCCAGCCAGGGAGAGACAAACAATACGTTTTAGAATAGAATACTTCTGAGATTGTCATGCAAAACTCTTGTGAGATTGCAGGTTAAACTTC
This sequence comes from Macroramphosus scolopax, assembly GCA_901007825.1. Taxonomy (NCBI): domain Eukaryota; kingdom Metazoa; phylum Chordata; class Actinopteri; order Syngnathiformes; family Centriscidae; genus Macroramphosus; species Macroramphosus scolopax. The sequence continues at coordinate 15,110 of CAAKHC010010952.1, forward strand.
TGACCATGACTAACTATATTTCCAGACTGTGTACCTTTTGATGAGAGGACTGTTTTTCTGTTATTACACAACTTGCAAGACACTTGGCCCTTATTGAAATTAGTAATACAGGTAATATATTTTAAAGCTCAATGGCTCTGCATTAATTAAGGGATAATGCACGACGAGGTGTCGATAACCAGGAATTATTGGACGATGTGGAGGCCAGAGTGTTGAACAGTGATTCCAAACAATGAAAACATTGATTGGTGTTATCCTGCTTATACCAAAGGCACTCACTAAAGAAAAACAATAACTCCATCAATATAGTTATTCATACTTTTCAATTAAAATGTTTTTCACAAATTTCTCTGGTAAAACTCATATATGGAACCGTCATTTACATCCCATAATCCACCTATACAATGGGAACGTTCACTACTCCAGCACATAGATGCACCTCAGATACCTTTGGCATCTAGATTTTTAAGCTTTAACGCGGCTACATGACTCAAGTTGGGGACACAACTGCTCACTTATCTCTATCTTAGTTTTGAGTCTTATCTTACTGTGTATCATATCTCACTAATGTTTACTGGAACACAACCAACCAGGTTACTAACACATGGTTCTTATACAACGGTGTGAGTAAATGAACCGCACTGTTGTGGAAGACGTGGCAGCACGTTGGCCAGAGGTTTCCACCCGGCTCTCAGACTGACAGCGTCCCCGTGGGTCTGATTGGCGTCTCTGCTGTTTCCACTGTCAGACTGGAGAGACTGGAAGAGGACATCATCTCAACTGGAGCAGGTCTGATCATCCTGGACTCTGTGGCCTCAGTGGTGAGAAAGGAGTTTGACACGACGCTGCCTGGCAACCTGATGCACCGTAGCAACCTGCTGTGCCATGAGGCCACCACCCTAAAATACTTGGCCCACCAATTCAACATTCCTGTAAGTACACCTACAACAATAGGATGGTTTCATGGAGGTGTTGTCACCTTGTTTGCTAGAGTGAAACAAGCATAGTGTAGCACTGCCACAACAATGCATGCCAGAACATGTTCATGACATCCCAGCTCCCTAAACAAAGACATCTTCACAGAGGGCTGCAGGCAGCCGTCCTGCTTTGAATGTAGTTTGTTGTTGTAATGTTATGTTCTCACCACTAGGTGTCAGTGGTGTCACAGGGTGGACAGTTTTGCTTGTGTCTTGTTTTAGTTTCTGAGTTGATCCCACTGAAGAAAAAGGTGCAAAGAAAAGAAGTGAGCTCAAACGAATCAAGGAAAGCTGATTAACATCCTCACATGTACAACACATCTGTGATCTGGCTGTCAGAAGAGTCAGTGTGATCAGACTGTATGTGATCCTCCTCCTAGACAGTAAATGACCATGAGGCATCGCAGTGATGCATTCTTTATTATTCGTGACAGCATTTACTGATGCCCGGTGGGGCTCCTGAGAACTACATACACGGGCCTTTACAAACTGGGCCTTATGTTATTATAATGCAATACAGAAACAGTTCCAGGCCCACACAGACATGCACGTCGATGACGTAATGCACAATGCAGCCAAGACTTCCATACAATCTGTGAAAACTGATCTACAGGTTGCAGTGGTTACATTACAAGAAATGAAGCCGTTCTCCAACGAGGCGAGGAGCCACAGATGCTAAGCAGGAACATGTGGACATAAACTATATGGGTTTCAAACCCTTCCAGAAATGTGCTCTGCAAATATTTAGTATTAAGACAAAGGGAGAAGGGCTGGTACAGAGGCTGCTGCTAATGTTTAAGAAATCAGACCACCACTGATACTGCAAGTGTTTCACAATAAAACCCTTTTTAAGAAATGTCAACATTCTGTCTGCAGAAATGCCAGAGGGCTCGTTGCTACTGAAACAGCAAGAATTACACTCATGATGCTGTAACTTCATGAGGACTAACGGGAGCGGATCAAAACGAGGCTTCATACTAAACATACCCAAATACAAATGAAGCTACGCTAAACTTAAGAAGCCAAACGTCCCGCCTCCATCCGATCAATGTGCTGTGAGATGTGAATGAAGCAACTCTAACGATGGTCCAGCAATCTGCAATTTTACTTTGCATTACTTGTCAGTTTTTGAACAGGTTCATATATTTATAGGTTTATATGAATGTTGTTGTTGGTGCAGGTGATGGAGCTTTAGCATCGCTCCGGATTATTGATGAATGATTGACAGGACGTATGTGAACCAGGGATTCACACACTCAGCTCATCTGAAATGGTCTTCTTTCTTCCTCCAGGTGGTGCTGACCAACCAGATCACAACTCATGTGGGGGATCAGGGTGAGTGCCGATCTGACGGAGCTCTGTGTGTCTGGGTTGTTTGGCTACAACACAAGTGGATGTGGCCGTAGTGTTTCCCTGCCTCCTCTTCTGAAGTGTGCTGTCCCTGTTGTATTAGCTCGTTGTGGCAAATGAATGAATCCGTTATGGTTTACTTGGATGTTTATATATTTAAAGATGTTCCTTATGTTCTCATGCTCATGTCTGGTCTGTAGATGACTCTATTAGACAGCAGCCATCCTTCTCTGGTTGATTCATTAAGTTCTTCAGTTGATGTCAATCACAACAATATTATTATATGGAGTTCAATGCTGACAAGAGCAGCTGACCCCAAACTTTTCCACGGTAGTGGATGTCCGACTGAACATTTACTTCCCAGCATCCTCTCTGTTGTTCCAGGGGTGAATTTGGTGCCTGTACAGTTTTCCCAGTGATAATCTCTCAGGACAGTAACAGAGCCAAAACATATTTGAGGCATCAGGTCTACTTCCAGTCTTGTGTAATTGTCTGACTGTAGATTGGACTGTCGGACTGAGCCGGGACCACGGCTGAAGTTCACACGCTGATGGCTGACAGCAGCTCGTGGAAGGAGGAGGTGTTAGCAGGAGGAATAGAAGAAGGAACTGGTTCAGTCAGAATAATGGTTCGATACAGGTTTCCTCACCAAGGGTGGAACTTTGGTGACTCTTTGTTAGCCTGGAGGAACAGCTGTCATCTTCGTCTTCATCTACAGCTGCACACAAGTTACAGAACCAGTGCGAGCTGATGTGTGATGGAGGAGATCAAGAACATGACTCCCACCTCTTATTGAAGAGTGACTCGGTCGTTGACTTGTGTCCTCACATCCTTAAACACTCTCATACAGTTTGGCTTTTCAGGAAGTCATCACATGTAAATCCAACAGGTTTAAAGTTGGAAGTAGTGGCTGAAGTTAACATCAAAGTCTGGATGAGTGATGCTGAGGCTTGAAGTTGTTTTCAGACACCAGGCCAGACGAACGTTTGCATCCTTCACACACATCGTAGCGCTCCACCGTACGTGTTTCCTCTCCCCAGGAGTCGATAGTACAAGTGGACTGACACTAGCGGGAAGCTAACACCTGTGTTGTCGGGTTCATCTGAACTCTGAACTCTTCCAACACTCTGATTCTCTCCGTTTGCTTCCTGCTTCCGTACGTACACGACACAGATCCATGAAAACCTTTTCCACTCAGTCTCCATCTCAATTCACGTGTCAATGGACATCTGAGCATCAATCTTACGCCATCATGCCTTTAGAAGCTGAAGCTGACCTGACTGGGAGAAGGTTGGCTCTAATTCATAGTGCCTCTTTTGAATCCAGCTGTGTTAGGGTCTGTGGAGTCTTTGGAGGGGAACACTGACATCATAAGTAATGTTCAGAACAAGTTAAAGAATTTACATGAAGGGTCAATTCGTCACCGATGGTTGTCCATTAGTTTCCATGTGACTGCTCCTTTTTAATGTGAATATAACAAGTGCCCAGTAAAAGCTGTCAGTAATCTGCTGTCCTGTTTCCTCACATGTCCCAGAATGCTGGTTCTTTGTGCTAATGGGCCGCGACTAAAACACTTTATGCTTGCTGGGTTTTCTGACAACATCAGTAGAGAAATATGAGATGGAGACCAACTATAAAGTGAACTTGGTTCCATCAGAACACACCCGAGTGCAGAGGGAGCTGGCGTCTGGTCACTTGGCAGTAGAACATCTGTGCCTGCAGCTGTCTGTCCGGCGCCGACCACCGAGGCTGGGTGGAAGCAACGGGACTCGCTTCTGTCCTCACCAACTTTCTTTAGAAACACTCATTTTAGATATTGAGCAGCAGATGTTGTCATCAGACCTGTGTTCATGTATTGTCTGCAGGCTGCAGGCTGCCTGTTCTGGTCCTCACCAGGAGCTCACTGAGATGTTGTTCTGGTGTTTCATCCTTCCTAAAACATGCTGCAGTAGAAACGACTGTGAGGAGTTCAGTGTGGACGTATGTCATCGTTGGTTTGGTTTTTGTTTACGGAGCTTATTGATTAAGATCAAATCTAAACCTTAAAGTCTCCAACACTCCACTGCCACCGAGATCATTGCTACAAACTCATCCTGACTTAGAGTCACTTACCTATCAACTTATCTGTATTTGAGATTGTCAGTGTAACATCACATGATGCTCTGGCCTCTGTCGTACCGTGTGTGTGTGTGTGTGTGTGTGTGTGTGTGTGTGTGTGTGTGTGTGTGTGTGTGTGTGTGTGTGTGTGTGTGTGTGTGTGTGTGTGTGTGTGTGTGTGTGTGTGTGTGTGTGAGAGAGATTTAAACCAGGAATGGACCCGTCCTTCTCTGCAGCTGGCATCCTCCACCTAATATCTCTCTCTGTCCGTCCATTCCTTTGCCCCTGCAGGGATCATATGGCGGTTTGAGGGCAGTGGTGTGAGATCCGCAGCCGGCCCTGGGAACAGCCTCTCTTTGTCTGCAGGCTTCCCTTATTGACTGCATGTGACAAAGGCTCCAGTGATGTCGTCCTTTACTGTGGCTCCATAAAACTGCTTCTGATAAGGAAGACACTGTGTGTTCAGAGACGGAGAGACACCGAGACACAAGTCATTCTTTCATACGGTCATATGCGCATACGTATAAGTTCTATGCTCAAGATAAGACTTTATACTTTAGATATTGAACCGATGGATTAAACCGGAGCAGGTTGTCGTGAGGGCGGCAGAGTCATCCTCCAGGGGAGAGACGTCCCATGTGACTCCTGACTCCTACTTTCTTCCCTCCTTTCTTCCCTTCCTGCCAGTGTGGGACTAAACATATCCAGCTACAATGACCATCCCAATGCAAACCCATTTATGTGCTGTTTTGTTAAAGTAGTTATCAACCCCGTTAAACGTTCTGCAGCTGTAAGGTTCTGTCTGCTCTTCTTTCTGGTTCAGGATCCGTCCCGTCTGCTGAAGGAGATTCCAGCTTTGTGACAGCGGCTCTGGGAAACACATGGAGCCACAGTGTCAACACTCGTTTCATCGTCCAGTATGTGGACGGGTGCCAGAGGCAGGTGAGGAGTCCACCTACAGTATGTACAGTATGATAGTATAATATATGAAGTACTGTAGTCCTAACTATAACATGAAGTCAGTGTGTTTACATGAGGAGCGTGTCCCCACGTTGCAGCTGCCGTTTGCTCCTTTCCTAACTTGTTCATCTGGTCGTGTCCTATCTCAGCCGTGTCCTCTCTAAACACGGCTGTGAGCTTCTTCTGCTCTGCTCTGTTTTCCATCCAGTTATTTTTGTTGCTGACTGTATTTGCACAGCAACTCCGCGGTCTTATTGTTTACACCAGGGACCAGCTGATTGCTGACACTAGCCAGGAGCCATCATGGCAACCACAACAACAGACATCTCTGCAGAATGTATGAGAACACACAGAGGATGAAGAGCACAAACAAAGTGATGAAGGAAGGGAGCTGGGTCTGATGGAGAGGAGCTTCAGGCTGCATCCCCCTTCTGTTTGTAGAGGCTGCAGTCATCCAGCCTGGACATGGCATGTTGAACCTCCTGCAGGTAACCCAGCAGGAGGTGAGGGGCTGAAACCAACCACGAGATAACGAATGTGAGCTTAAATGGCAAAAGTCATAACAGAAGATTTATGTGTTATTTGTAAAAGGTTCTAATCAGCAGCAACAATCCCCACAGACTGATTCTGATCATGTTGCGTTATGAGACATTAAACATCCGGCCTGTTGTACATTAAAACCCGATGTGGTGTACGATCCTCCGTGTCCTGCTGACGTCTCCTGAGTCCTCGGGTGGGACGTGTCCCTGTCACAGCAGTGAACTCTGGTTGCAGCGGGCTGAACCCCGATGGTCCCGTGGCTCTGCACGTCCGTGAAATCCAACTGACGCTGCATTATTCACACCAGCCTAATTCCTCTGGTTAGCCAAAACAACTGATTAGTGGCTGCAGGTAATCTAATCTGCTGTGAAAAAGTGCTCTCAGTTTATTTTTAACTACAATCAAGAAAACAGCAAACATCTGCAACTGCTTTGCTCCAAGCTGGAACGGGGCTGCACCTCCTGAGAACCAACCTGTCAGCTGTTGTTCCTTCTCTCCTTTCTACTTCCCAGGCAGCCGGTGACGGGAATATGGTTCATTATCGCTGCACAGATAAATAAATCTGATGGTGCCTCCATGGGAACTGTTGCCCCCCCCATGCCTGCTCAGGGTCGTTACCTTCCACTGGTTTGTTGTTCAGTTCCCTGTGTGTCCTCCGTGTTGTTCTTAGGGACTCGTTAACACTATAGATTGAATGTGTCATGTGACCTGCGTATGGATGGATTCCAACATGATCCCACAGTGACTGACGCAAACCACAAACTCAAACAAGAAACTCTCCAGACTCTTCACAGCTGTCAGTCAAGGGGAAGGATTCCAGTCAAAGAGGATCCGACAGGCGGTGAACCGGTGACCTGCAGCTCAGATCCATCTGACGGCTTTAAAGTTTCTTACTGAATCAACCCAACAGGTCGTTTCTCTTCTGGAGCTCACTGAAGGGTGAAGATACGAATCGTTAGCTCCATGTTGAACCTTTCAGGCCTCAGGTTGACGTGGAGACATGGTTCACAAGCAGCCAGAAGAGCTGAGAGCGACACACAACACACACAACACACACACAACACACACAACACACACAACACACACAACACAACACACACAACACTCACAACACTCACAACACACACAACACACAACACTCACAACACACAACACACACAACACACACAACACACACAACACTCACAACACTCACAACACTCACAACACTCACAACACACAACACTCACAACACTCACAACACTCACAACACACACAACACACACAACACACACAACACACACACGACATGCTAATGTATCAGACACATTAACATTAGACACAGTCAGGTCTGTTAACGGAGGTGACTCTCACCCAGGGAGGCTGGTTCCATCCAGATCTGGTTCCATCCAGATCTGGTTCCATCCAGATCTGGTTCCATCCAGATCTGGTTCCATCCAGATCTGGTTCCATCCAGATCTGGTTCCATCCAGATCTGGTTCTGTGATCAGTGTTAAACACCCAGTGACTCTCTACAGAACGATGTAATACCACGAGACAAATTAGGAAACAAGGAGAGACAACAGTGTGAAGGATTATTTGCAAGCGCAGACACATGTTAGTTTCCAACGAGAGGTTTCAGTGCAGTTGCTTGTTCTTTTGGAGGAGATGTTTACTGCTGTTCAACAGAGCAGCCGGCCTCAGCAGGCAGCCTGGTGCTGCTCCTCCTCTGTCTCATCCACATCAGATGTGACTGGGATCGGCCCGTCGGGTCTGATGGACGTCCGTCTGGAGTGCCGGCAGCTGCTCTGCTTTGTATTTCATTTGTCCTGCTTCATGTCTTGTGTTACCTGTCCATCGGTTGTTTTGGGTTGTGTGACCCGTCTCTGGATGTCAACGGACCGTGGAAGCATGTTTCTGCAGCTGTCAACTGTTCCTACAATCACATGTTCCAGCTGAGCGTATCTGATGGGACGTGAACCAACCCTCCATGTTGCATTGGTCCATTCCCCAGTGGACCAACCTGAGGGACCTGTGGTTCACCGTCTTTGGATGACTCTACTTACTGTGTGTTGGTCATCGGCCTCATGTTGGTCTCTTACTGTTTTCCAGATCCTGATAGCCAAGTCACCTGTGGCTCCGTTTGCTGTGCTGAACTACACCATCCAGGATCAGGGGATCTGTATGGATGGTGAGTGGAGACAGTCCTCTGATACAGCACACAGATCCTCTACAGAACAACCCGTACAGTCTGGTGCTGAGGATTCCTCTGGTAGGCATGTCGTCTTTATAGTCGAGTGGAGCTGACATGTGACGGGAGGAAGAACACCCAGCTTGGAGTTCAATTCACATTCATGACACATTTTAAAATAAGATGAAGGCTGATGAAATCACAGCGCGACATCAGCCCACATGGAACCACTATCAATATATCTTCAACTGTCTTTTGTTCTTCAATTCCTCTTAACACGGGGGAGGAAACAAAAGGGTTGTTTGTTATGTCCGGTGCTCTGATGCAGCTCATTAGGCTGATATTTGAAGTAATAGATGTCTTTGTCAACCGATTGCTCGTGTTGTTTGAAGTGTACTGAGTCCCGTCCAACTGCTCTCCAACGAGGTGGCTGTCTGGCCTCTGCAAATGTTGGTACTTTGTGTGTTGATGTCTTGGTTGTCTTAGCAAGCCCCCCCCGCCCCCTGTTTACATTACTGAAGGCCAGTTTCCCATAATCCATTATCCATTATCCTGGGCCAAATCAACTAAATCAATATTGTGTAACAGTGTTAGAAGTTCAGTTGCAGTCCACGCTCCCTCCCTCATTAGGAGGTCAGGGCCTCATCATGGAGGTAGACACGGACAGCTGACACACTCGGAGCCAGGTCCTCGTAACCGACGCACACAAACACATCATCATTTAATAAATCACTTTTTGGAACTGCAGATTGTTTGGAACAAGAAGCTGTTGTGCAACGTTCTCATCAGACTGAAGCCAAACACTGATGACCTAATTACCTCCACCAAGGAGGTTGTGTTTTCACCCATGTCTGTGTTTCTGTTAGCTGAATCATGCAAAGAGTATGTGGCTTATACTCAAGAAACTGGGAGGGGAGGGGTGTAAGGACGGGCCCAGTACATTGAGGGGGAGATGTATTTATCATAGTGTCATCTTGGCACATGTCTGAACACACATTACCCATGAGCCTCGGCCATCGCTGCTGTACCCAGTCAGGCTGTAGTAGATTCAAAAGGTTTCACAGACTGAAGTCTGGAAGTGTCCAGATGGAGCTGAAGTATAAGCTGACCCTTTTATGATGACGTGTACCTTCGTATCAGTCTATTATTAGATTTTATATATATATAAAGTGATATATTCCAACACAGGAACAAGGCTTTTGTACTGATGACTCAACCAGGAGAGTTTGTTGTTGCTGCAGTAACATTCAGGTAAAGACTCCTCCCACCTCCTCACCTTCTGCAGCCCCGTTCCTCTGAGGCCGTGTCCATCAGCGGGGCTGTAACGGAGCCAGTGCAGATGTGTCTGTTGTTTTCTCATTAGATGACCTCATATATTATGCACATGACTCATTCAGCGACCTGTTGGCGTTTCACATCGTTGTCATGATGGAACGATGTTTGCTCAACAATGAGCGTGAATGAGGGATTGGTTGTGTTCTACAGTTAATAAGCTGTTGCAGCTGGCAGTTACAATGCAGCTCACACAGTCCCAGTCAACCATCAAACATATGTTCTAAATGGGTTTTATGACACTAGACTTCCCTCCAGCAGCAGCTCACCTGCAGCTTCCAGCCTGTGTGTGATGTGTTGAAGCTCCGCCCCTCACCTGCAGCTTCCAGTCTGTGTGTGATGTGTTGAAGCTCCGCCCCTCACCTGCAGCTTCCAGCCTGTGTGTGATGTGTTGAAGCTCCGCCCCTCACCTGCAGCTTCCAGCCTGTGTGTGATGTGTTGAAGCTCCGCCCCTCACCTGCAGCTTCCAGCCTGTGTGTGATGTGTATTCACATTGTAATGTATTACATTT
>CAAKHC010010957.1:0-22696 GCA_901007825.1 Macroramphosus scolopax
AAATTCTACAGAATCCGACAACGAGGCGGTTGACGAACACACACACACACACACATCCGCCGCCCACACAAGAGATTCAAAGACACATTAAAGTGAGCAATCACCACCTAACAACACCCTTGCAAAGGTCACGTCAGCTTCATCATCCTAATCATCGCACACCATCACTTCCTGTGATTTAGGGTTGCAGTAAAAGCATCATAACCCGCCCAACCACATCCCCTGCCTATAAACGTAACCAAGGCAACAGGGACGTCGGGGCTGCCCCCCCGACGATGCATCTTTGGGATTCTCTGCGTGTTGCTGCAGGGTGACAAGTCAGGCGTAAAGAGTCGATTTAGCTGCGGCATCGGGGAGGCTCACACATTAGCAGAAAGGAAATAGGAGCCAGCAAATACTTAGTGGGTGATTGGCTCCGCAATAACAGAACACCCCCTTTGGCAGCTCGTCAAGCGGTGCTATACGCATGCCATTACAAACAGGGGGCCATTAGCAGGCACCGAGGCTTTGTGAGGCGTGGCGCTGCTTCACGCCTTTAGGCCCCAGGGCTGCTTGAAGATGTGTATGATCAGACACAGAAACACCTGAATACATGATCGTAGAAACATAAATGCAGATGCAGAGCGAAGCTGTACTGGATGCAGCAGATCTCGATTGGTTGATGGGAGATTTGTTGGATAACACTCTCCAAATGAGGGGATATCTGTTGGAAGAAAGGTGTTTAACCCTCCAGTATGTGGTTTCATATCATCCGTCATCCGTCTGGAGATGAAATAAAATCTGCCTTTTCATCCATATATAACAATAATTATAAAATCATTTTCATAACAACGTAAATCATCCAGTGCGGATCCTCCAAAGGCCTCGTTACATCAGTCCCCTTCGCAAAAGGAAGCAATTTGGGTCAGAACTTGGCACTCTGTGTACCACGCCTCAGGGGATTAGACCCAGATCTGAGTCAGAAACAAAACTTTTCTGTTTGCCTTTTAAAATAACGAAAGAACTGCTTTTTTCCCAATTTCACACAGAGGTAATGTTGCCCACGTTATGGCTTAATGGGACCTCGGAGAAACCCGCCGCTGAATAAAAATGTTCTAAAACAAACACCCATTTGCTGTAACACCAGAGACCGGAGCTGCATTTTAATGACTTCCTGTTGTCCTTTGTGAGTCTCGCACGTCGAGCGGTGTTGAATAACAGCACGTGCAGGACGTATAAGTAGCTAGATCTGCATATTAGTGCTATTAGTTTGTAGTTAAAACCTCATTTTACCTGTTGGTTGGATTAATATTTTATCACCGTCGTGGGTTTTATTAGTTCCTCTACTCTAAAACCAACACAAGGGAAATTCTGCAGCCATATTACAAGTCCCAGATTTTACAAAGTGGTCTGGTGGACCAACCTGCCTCGCCGGCAATAGAAGAGGACGTACCAGCACTTCACTTCATGCCCCTGTCACCTCTCGTCGATATGTATTCTACTGTATGAACAGACAGTAGAACAAAACAGGGGGCGGGACTAGTATCTCTGCTCTGATTGGTTTACGACAATCTGACAGTAGGAAGAGCTTTAGCATCAGCGTGTCGCATCTGCAACACGTATACTTTACACGGCGAGATTGTGGAACTACATACCCCCCCGTTGTTGGCCTGTTTCAGATCACAGCAGCAGATCCATACTGACGCTCACACACAGACACGAAGTACACCGCGCCATCCCAACACGGGCAGATGGTCTTCAGTAAAGGCTCAGATTGGGATCGGCACCAACAAAATGTGAAATTCTTCCACACACACACACACAACACAACGTCATGCACCCCAGCGTACACAGCAATCTGCGAAGCACCTCGGCTCAGAGGTGAAATTTCCTCTGCTGTAAACTGGAAGTTAAACTGATACGGTATTTATTTGTTTTGCTCATTATGTTCTTTGGAGGGTTGTAATTGATTCCAGGATTATGTTCCCTGGCAATGTTGTTGCAGCGATAACACTGCGTTTTCAACACGACTTGGCCCCGACAGACTCCATGTGTCCCCCCCCCCAAAAATCACTTCACTCTTCATCGGTCTCACGTTGGTCATACAGCGAAATGTATGTAGAAGCCTGCTGAGGTGTGAAATGGATTTTGGGGCATCTAAGTTATGGAATTTGTATCCCCCAAATCATGACACATCTCGTTATTTCCAAATAATATAACCCCCAACATCTGCCTATTGTCTGCAGTAAGAACGGGTGGACTCGTTCCTCCTCCAGCGAGGTTCGTTGTGAAGGCAAAGGTTGCGCCTGCTGCACCTTCTGGGTCCACACGTGCTAAAATGGCTGCGTTCATGGTAGAGTACCGCCATTTGAAGCAAATAACGTGTGTTATGTAAAATGAGTTGGCTGATCGCTCTTTCTTCTCCACGGCACGTCACATGCTGCACAAACACACCGGGAGGTTGTTTTTTGTTTTTTTTATTTTCCACCATCCTGCAGACACCCTCGCTGACTGGCATCTCATTAGGAGAGCGGAGCGTCATGCTCGTGTGTTTCGCCCGCCAGACAGGCCACGCCACGGGCTGCATGCTAATTGCGGGGGCGTCGCCGGCATGAGACGACCTTGCGTGGCGAAAGGAAGGAGGCAGAGAAGTGGTTTTGTTTAGCGTCTGGTGGGCAGGGGGGGCTTCTCCTCCTCACGCCGCCTTTGTCCCGACCTTGGGCTGCAAAGTCAGCCAAGTCTGACCGCTCGCCGGAGTGAGATCATAAAGTGTCATTAAAAAAACATGAAGCAACGCAGTGTGTAATATGGGAAGTAAGCACTGGAGTTATATAACTGCGTGTAATGAGTAAAGCCACTGACATCAGTCTGACATTAATTTGCTGCTTATCATAACTCTGCAATTCCAAAGGCTTTATGTTTTCTGCACTTGACACCTCATTAGGTTCAAGTGAAAGTTACATCCTGCACACAGCCTGACAGTAATACAGCACATTCTGCTATTAAAATATATATACACACACCCCTGTTATGACATTAATTCCCTCCATATGTCTGCTGTATTGCAGGTCATGTAGCCTCCGCCTGGATAACAATGCACATGATGCAAGATGTTCTTTTATGGCCGCGCGGCGCAGATTCTTGTGTACATCAAACACAGAACCTGACTGGCTTTATCTGTAATTTCATCACCGCCTCTGCAGTCCTTTCACACAACCTTTTTTTGGCACGTTTGACGGGTTTCGTCAAGCGGCTGACGGTGAAAATCCTCAGATTGAATTCCAACAGGCACAAAAACATGACAACACTTGGGAGGAGAGGGCGATGGAGGCGATGCAGGTGCTGCTTAAAAGGTCAAATGCGGGTCCGGCTATAGCGACAGGTGGCCTGTCGGAGGAGGACCTGGTCTAATAAACTTTTATTAAAAAGCCTGTAACGTATGTGATGTGAGGGAGTGTGAAAAAGGGAAAGAGAGACTTGCCTTTCTGCTTTAGTGCCATTAGTTCTTCCCTGCCACTCATTGATAAAGAGGCGCTGCCAAACCAGCCATCTCCTTCAGTCCTCATTAAAATGTCGTCATATTAAAAAATCATTTCGAGGCCCTCGCTGATGAGCGTTTTATTGCCTTCATGAAAATGTTCTCACTGTGGAGTCAATGGGAGAGAGAGAGAACCTTCAGCGGGTAATGAAAGAGGGGAGTGAGGGAAAGAGAAAGGACGGAGCAGATAAGGGTGAATTGTTGCAGACTTGAGAGGATGATTTTTAGACTATTAATAACCCTCCTGCGTGAACATCATCGCTTTACAATAACATACTTATATTAGCAAGAAAAAGGGATTTATTACGCCTGGTGATTAGAAGATGAGCTTTGACTGGAAAAGGGCTGCGAGTTTAGTCAAGAAAGATCCATAAATAATCTGTATTTTTATTTCTTTTTCATATGTTTTCAGTTTCAGCTTTGAAACTGAAGTTTACCATCGACAGCAAACGTGTAGATGTTCAGATTCTGTCTGTGATACGTCGCTCGAGACACGGGATGAGCAGGACAGGTTGAATAGACTTCGACAGGTCTGACTACGACACCGTTTAAATGTCAAGGGAACAAGCAAAACGTCCACCTTGTACGTGTTATGGAGATGTTGAATCAACGTCCTTTAGACGCGTCTTTGCTCATTACAGTTACAGGACTTCTCTGCACTTCTGGTTATTATTATGACTCATTAATTTTGCTGTTTTAATGTTGGTTTGGCAATCCGGTCGATCTTCATCAATACACGTCACATCACGAATATGCGATGCTGTTAAAAACCCCTCAACCGCTCAAGTAAGTTAGATGTTGCTCTCGAACAGCGGGGCCGATGTTAATCTTTAACGAGCTCGCGAGATGCTTCCACAAGCACTTTTTATCATAGAGACGTGAGAGATGGGGGGGATGCAATCTTCTCAAACCCCTGCGGTGGAACAGCAGCAGCAGCAGAAACTTAAAGGCTATCAACCGGAGTCGAAAGGTTACGGGGAAGACAATACCAGGCGCGCACATGTAGCAGGAAGCTAATGAAAATCCTGCGGTCTCTTTGTTGAACAAATAAAGCTGAATAAATCCTGGGAAGATTGAATTTGCTCTTGTGGATTCAACAGCGGCAGGAGATTTCGCGACGACGGTCCCTGTAGCCGAAATACCAAATGCACAACTGACCTGCTAGTTTTTGTGTAATCCTGCTGAGAGGCTCCTGATCTAATGAGAGGAAATGAAACTACTTTGAACACATAGGGAGGCGACGAAGACGCACACACTCTCAGCACACAAATACAGAGGAGTAAACGTGTGTCCCGGTAGAATATCCATAAGTACTTGATTGGCCTCGAGGGATGTAAAATCTACGCCTTCATTTCAGATAGCAAGTGAGCACATCCCGTTACAAGCCATTACAAGAGTTTAACGCCAGACGCCGTTTGTTATGCTCATTTCATATCATCTGGATTTTAGCACTTCTAGATTAGATGAAAAGATTTTCTTGTTTTGCAGAAACGACTGATGTAATTAAAATATTAAGTTGTAAAGCAGCTCCGCTTCTATAATCGAATGTTCGGGTGAGTTCAGATCGACGCAGATAGAAAAAGGGGATACAAACAGTTCCTCCTCTGACTCTTGGCTGACGCTCTCGCCAGTGAGAAAACCGCTCTGTCGTTTCGCCGTAGAGACAGAAGATGCCAAACGGCTGCTTGGGGCATCACTCATCCCTCAACCGACTGAGTTCTGGGCTGAAATCGAGAGCAGGCCGCCCGTCAAAAGAGACACTAATAAATGTTGCTGTGACATTAAACAGCGGGGAAACGCGAAAATTGCAGCCTGTGGCTTTAGAAAAAAAACATGTTTCTGGGTGTAATATAGGTTGATAAATATTGCATTTGGGGGGGATGATGTTCATTTGCTACATCCTCATCTCATATTCTCGCCAGTTGGGCACGCCTCTGATTTGAGGTGTAATATAGGCCTGCCAAATCAGCAGTAGCCCCATTACTCATCCCCCTCTGTGCTGTCTCCTGGCTTGTGCTCCAGCGCTAATGCAGATTACAGGGATATATGAGGGCTATTTTGTTCGCTGCAGGGTGGAAACGATCACAGGCAACCCCATCCCTTCTCTGATGCGCGACGCTACATCTGTTCCCCCCACGAAAACCGATCTGGAGATCCATCAGAGCCAAGCTCTTATCAGATCTGAGGCTGCTACATCGACTGCACATCAATTATAGATGCTATGTGTAAAGAAAAAATTGGGTCAGTCTATCAACACACTCTTAATCCTCGGAGATATTGTTTGGTTAAGTGATTAGTGAATTGACTTTAGATAGACGAACCAAGCTGCATTATTTTGTACTGGAGCAACTTAAATTTCCAACTTTGCTTAATCTATTCTATGACCGGGACACGTCCAAAACCACATGTTTAATCTTCATGCAAGTCTTTGCTCATCTGTTGGGTAAACAGACCATTCATCATATTATTAGGCTCCTACAGCTTGACTGTGTGAGTGATCTGTCTCTCCGACGGCCTCTCGCCCTGGCAGCCCAATCAATCATCTTTCAATGGAGATGTCACAGCTCATTGTGTCGCGTGTTATCCTAAACAATTTCCAGACCCCCTGTTTTCAGATGATAAATTACAAGCTAAACTTTTTCCCTGTTCATGAGGACGGTCGGTCCTCTCTCTGCCCACATGCCTCTTGGTTTCAATACTTCACCAGCTGTCAACGCGCCGCAGCTCAGTGGAGACGTGAGCAGGTGCGGGAACGTCTGCATGCTCACTATTAACTTTTCATTAGACATTGCAAACTGTGCAAGTCATCAAGAAGTGGTTGCTGCTCAACAAGGGATGTAATTGCATTGTGTTTAATGGCAGTTTGAAGCTGTTAGTTGTGGGTAAGTCAGTTAAATCGCAGTGTGAGCTCTTAAGGACTCTAGAGGAAGAAGGAAAACATGTTTCGGATCGATAGCTCGCCCTGAACGATCCTCAGCTTTCTGAGGGTCTTCCTGCCTGCATTGTTAGTGAAGGTGGCCAGTGAACGATGGTAATGATAATTCTCCTCCTCCTCAGGTTGAGTCCTGTTTCCTCTGTGAACACACCTGACGTCTCCTCTCTTCTGTTTTTCTCCCAGGATCCTCCAGGAGTTTGATGAAGTGACCTGCGACACCTGGAGCCGGACCACTGCCGTCCATGTTCACCTGACTCAATGATCTTTTACATAGTGAGCAAAAAAAACAAACACAGCAAAGATCAGCCCAGCCGCCAGAATAAAACTTTGTCATTTTACATTTCTGCAAACCTCTGAAAACATTTAGACGATACAGTGACACATTAAAATAACATATTCTGACATCAGATGTATTCGCGGTTTGCATAAATGCACAATTCCAACGTAATACTCTGATATCACCTCCATACACACTAACGTGGAGGAATGTAAGTATCATCCCCCAGAATGCTCTTTCACAGAAAGAAGTACGAATAATCTGGAATGGCTAAAATTGTTATATTACTGGATTATCAGTGCTGATGTAGAAATATCTATCTATCTATCTATCTATCTATCTATCTATCTATCTATCTATCTATCTATCTATCTATCTATCTATCTATTGCTTGCTACCATAGATGAGATCTGGAACATAAATCACCTGACTCATGCTAAGGAAGTTAGCATTTCCTAGCTTGTTAGCATTTCCTTGTTTGTTAGCATTTCCTTGTTTGTTAGCACGCGTGTGGACCCCCCAACCCATTTAAGTGTGAAATATGAGCTGCTAGCTTGATAACACTGTTTACCACCGCGGTGGTTACGTTTTCCGGGCTGAATCCCATTAAGCTTGGTGAAGCTTTGCCGGGCCGAGGAAGAGCCCATTCAATTGCAGGTGTTTGTTTGAAATAGGATGAAGCTGCGTCTTATCACAGTGTCCTTGACGCAGGTCTATAATGTCCGATAGCATTTAGCACGTTTAGCACATTTAGCACTTTTAGCAAAGTAGCTTGTTTCAGTTCTTAGTTTGATTTCCTTTTACTGTTCAACATCTTGCTGATATAGTTTGAATAAAAATCTCTATATTACACATAACTCTTACTTACACGCCCTAATTTAACATTATCTGTAGCCTTATCCAGATAAAATGTAGTCTGTTACCTCACAAGTCGCTCCTCTTCTTATAGGGCCGAACAGAAGACGTTCTTTAATGTGTTAACCCCGGCACCGTGTCCATCTGCCCACCCTCAGCGCACTGTGGCTGCACTATTAAACTTGTATAAGATCATTTGCATACAAAGCAGGAAACCTACTGCGTCGGAGTCATACATATTTATCTGGACGTGCCTGACTGTAACCCCTCCACACACAGGTGTGACTGGCTTTCTAATGCAGGCGATGGCGCATTACAGAGCTGTGAACAGAGACTATGAAGTGGAAATTAGTAGAAGCATGTCTAGTTTTTTCGGGGGGGGTAGATATTTATCTGTGCAACGTGAGGAAACACGAGCTCGCCGCTCGCCTTTAACTGCACACTTGGAACCAGGAGGTGGAGTTTGGTTATGTTCATCAGAGCGGTTTGCTCCCGGCATATCAAATATAGTTTACTCACAATGGAATATCAGTGTGTGTTAATGCGTGTCGTACATATTCATCTGCTGCACACGGGGGTGCATAATCAAACAGAAAGAAAGGCAAACAGAGCGCAAGGCTTTGAAACCACAAGTATCACCTGTGGGTTACCTGTGCCTTTTGAATGACTGCTCCTTTGCTTTCTCCTTCCCTTTCCCCCCCCCACCCGAAATCCACTTTCTGCTCAGCCATGCCATCATTGTTTCCCCCCCGCTCTCCCGGGACCTCTCTATGCACTTTCCGTTTCTCTTCCTCAGAGCACAAACCCTCCTTCTTTTGCAAAAGCAGGAGTACCTCTGTTAATATTCCCTCCTCGTCCCTCCTCTTTTCCTCCCTTCCTGTGAGATTGCTGTCGTGTCTTATGGCTTTTTATTCCTACGTGATGGTAGATGGGTTCATGTAGGAGTAGAAGCCACTAAACACGCGGTGACTGCTCAACGCGCTAGCCGACACAAGCCTTGAGCTTCCTGTGGATATGACAGCTGCCACGTTCACATCAATATCCTGCCCGTTATTAAGAAAAAATACAAGGCAATCACTGCAGAGCAGATTGACAATATGAAATGACACAAAACTAATTAACTGAACATTCCTCTTAAGGGAACACTTTGTTTTAATGCAAGAGAGGATGTACAATAAGTTTTTGGGGCTGACTTTGAATGAATCTTAAGCTGTGAACAGACCCGACTTCTCACTAAGAGTTTCCCACCTGCATGCTCTCGCCTTGCATGTGCCCTGAATTTCAAACTCACGCCTGCAATCCTTCTGCCCCGGGGTCGTGGTGCGAAAACGGAGCCGGAAACATTCTCAAAATAGAGATTCGGGAGGAGTCGATGCCACGCTTGAAACAGAAACAACTCGCAGAGGTAGGTCATCAGTATTGTGTGCAGGATCTGACAACCTGGTTGAGGTTGGGAAGTAATCATGGTTGGTAAGAAACACACATGAAGACGCCTTCTCGGTAAAACTTTTGCTCTGCTATCATTGGTGTGTAATCATGTAGAACTTTAAAGCTATGATTTCCTCCTTTGCTCCTGATTCCTAATTGTTATCCTGCGATGGGAAGCCTGGAAACCAGCCCTTCTCAAACGTCGTACACGTCTCATTATACCCCGCAGACGATGGCATTTATCAGCAAATATAAACATCCCTGAACTGAACTCGGTGTCAACCAATTAAGCAAAAAAAAAAATTCAAATCATCCCCCGGCTGCCGGGTCCAGTTGGGTGCGACGGGGTTTAAATGTCAAGCGCCTGTTTGTATTTGCTGTACAATAAACTGCTTTTTTTTTTTTTAAAAAACAATCTGAATAAAGCCTAATGGTTTGCTGTCGGAAAACCAAAAGCTGAATTATTAATCCGTGGATATTACAAGGATTTGACACATGCTTGCAATTGTGTGACATTACTTCCGCACCGTTTGAGGTGGATAATTATTCAAGATGAAATTGCAATAGCTCCGGTCTGCTGGGGTTTAATGATTTATTCAGCGCTGTAAGTTGTTGTGATCTAATATTCAGTGGGTGGGATGGGAACTTTCTTTTGCTTGCATTATCAGGATAATTTATTTCCAGGTTCCCACTCCTACGTAGCTTCTTCTTCTTCTTCTTCTTTTTCTTTTCTTTTTTTTTTTCCTTGATACAGACACAAGGAGGTCTGAGAGAATAGTAGAGCAAACGGAGACACATTAGAGGAGGCTGAGAGAGGATTCGATCCTGGACCAGCGGGGGGTTCCATGGGAATCCAAAGGTGGGAATCAAGCATGGATGGGAAAGAGGCTGCATTATTTAAAGTAGCACAGGCATACAGGGGGAGTTGTTCGCCCGAGGCTGTGTACGCCTTCTCCTGACTGTGCTGTAAACTTCCAAAATGTCAAAAGGCTCAGAGAAATAAGAAAGCCTCATTTTCCCTTTGACAACCAATGCGTCGTTTTTTAATTATGCAATGGCTCCTGTTAGTCCTCGAGCTCTACAAGGTCACGTAATCTTCCAAGTTCAGGCGGAAACATGAAATTCATCAAAACCAGAGACGTGATATTTCCATCTGACAACGTGTGCTTTGTGGTACAGTAAGTTTAACGTGTGCATGCCGTGCTACTGTACACCCCCCCCCCCCTCCTCCCCCCTCGGGCGACACTTTGATTTCCCTGTAATAAATAATGCTCTTTTGTGTGTTGTGTGCTTCGTTTGTTTCCCCCCGTTTGTAACGTCAGTGCTGTTCAATAAATTATGAATCACGCCTGTTCAACCTGCCGCGTATCTCCTGTTTCTTTTTGTCACTCAAACTGTGTGTCATTAGTTTTGAAATGCCACACATGCACTCTGCAAAGGTGCACACACACGTCAGGTTCCCCAGATCTGAACTTTACAATACGTGTTTCTGCTCATGAGCTGTTTCATAGGAACTCAAAGCAAAGCTGCCTGGATTCTGTGCACAGCATGTCCCTAAATAAAACAGGAATACAGTCACTGCTACTATAAATAACCCTCATTAATTCATTTATAATTTAATAACACATCCAAGGTATTGACTAAGAACGGCCAATTTAAGCTGCCGATCATCGACATAAAGCTGTTAAGTGTTAAAGCTGCTGTAAACCATGAAATTGCCATTTATAGAACGACATTCATTAAAAAAAGAAAGATGTCATTCCTCACGGCGGGCGAGCGGAGGGATTGTTTAGGAGCAAATCTGATGCCGAGGACGGATTGCAGAGGCGCAGTGTGATTCTCTTTTTTTTGGGGGGGGGCAGCGAAGCTCGCCTACACACACCAGCTGGATGTTGTCCGGGGGGATCGCCTCAGCCATCTTTCTTTTTTCTTTTTTTTTTCTGATGAAATCTGAGGAAATTCCACAAGCAGCCCAAGGCCGACCACACATCCTTGTTTCACTCCTCTATTCAATAATTCTCAGTGATAGGCCTCCCTCTCCTTTGAGTGTGCGACTGCTCCCCGTTCCAATTACTGAAAGGCAAAGAGGTCCCCTTGTTTGTCGGCACGCAAATGGTAATTGGATAATCCCCGAAATTTGGGCAACCGCACAAAAGGGAATCTGTAATTAAACTGGAAAGTCTGTCAAACATTGACACAGATGAGTCCTGCAAAGTGTACGTAGATACAGAGGATGAGTCAACATTCATTTGCAGGTTTGTCAAACTCCACAAAGGGTTGCTTTTAAATTAAAACAAATGCACGAAATGATTTGGTCAGAAAGTTTAACCTCGATAATAAAACACACCGAAATCTCAAATCAATGTTGATATTAAAAAATGTTAATTCCTTTGAATAATCTTTTATGAATTAAGGGTTCAAACCCCAAATAATCTGTCCCAATGTGGAAACGCTTCCCATGAAATAATCCACCAGATGGTGGCGCTATAAAATTGCATAACAGATTTCAATTGATTTGAAATTTGACACACATTTCCAGCTGACTGTGCTCTCAAAATGTGAACATAAACATCTGTATTGGACTTTTTCCTGGATTTTTATCTGGAAAACTGGCATGAGTATAACTATTTGGACTTGTCAAATACGATATACAGCCTTGAGGGCTGAGATATATATTTCTGTCATAAATAAGCAAGATGAGTCGCAAAACATGGCCACCGTCAACCAAATTATCATATTTAAGAGGCAGGGATTCGCATATTTTGGCCAAAGCTCTTTAACGATTTGTTCAGTCATCTTAAATCTCAGTGGATATCTTCACTACATCTTTGAGAGAAGATCTACCACAGTATTTTGAGCCGGATCAATATGGAGAACCACAAATACCAAAAGCAGATATATGAAAAAAAATAGATTTGCTCTTATTAACCAAAATCTGTCGTCGCACATGAATCAGTAAAAGTGGCCTGTAACATATCTGCGTCAGCGTGTGGTCCTTCGCTCCTTCAAACAGAGTCAGACTATCTGAAGTGATCGTCTCTGTGCAGCCCTGAAACCCACCGGTTGCTGCTAGCGGTTTTAATTTTGTCAGGTTGAGCTGCCTCCTCGGGGAATGCACCGGTTTTGAACTCGCTAATCGCCGCTTGCAGCCATATTTATTTTTAGAAAAGCTGTAAATCCACCTTTGACTGGATTCCTGGTGTTCATTTACATCTCCCTCCATGAGCTCGCCGGTTATACCAGGTGAATCAAGCGAGGCCGGGTTTTTTTCTTTATTTTCTTGTGAGTCATCGTCCACAACGTTTGAGCTTCGATCCAAAATGCAACGTGCACGATTGGAAGCGAAGTCACAGCTCTCAGAAAAAGAAAAAATCAACTGGAAGCAATCGACCTCTTTTGAGTCTTTTGCAGCTGCTGATTAATGGACGTTCCGCTGAAGCCCGTTCCGGCCACAATCGCTGCAAACAGTTTGACCTGTGGACGTCCCAGTGTGACAACAATGTGCTGAGCTCGAGAATATTTCGACATTTTTGCTAAAACCCCCGTAACAACGAGCCGCCTCCTCTCAGAGTCCACTTAATGAGAGTGTAGTGTCAGCGTTCTGCCTGCAATTACAGTGCTTAGGACTTTATAATGATATGTTAATGGCTTGGCTGTATTACCTCTCAGCTGCCCAAACAACATTAAATACCCAGCGGCTGATTAATCCGGCAACACTCAAAAAAACACCCAATTAGAGGGAAAATAGTTGAATCCAGCCCTGCCGACAGTTCTCAGCTAAATGAAAGGCTACGAGATATCGTCCTCAGAATACAGTAATGGAGCTTTAAGATCTACAAGATATACAATGATTGTTTAATGCAGGAAAACTTCAGAGGAGTTACTTTGCTCAAGGGCGCCGTGCCAGAACACACAGCTGGTGACGAACGCCGGGTGTCACGGGGGTCAAACCTTTGACCTCCCGGTTGCGTAACGTTCTGTCCACCCAGCAGGCCGCTCTGACTCTCCGCTGCATCACAGTTAGAGACACTGAGCCAGGTACTAATGAATTGCATCATTCTTTTCGTCAAATTAGCTGATGACATCATTTATAGCATTTAATGTTCCAGGTTTCAAAGCGAATCCTTCATTAACGTACAGAAAGCCGTTCTCCTCACCTCGGCGTTACTATTGTATCAACTGCAATTAATCTGCGACGTGTTCCCAACAACTCCCAGCACAACCTCGCTCTTGTCAGCGCATGATTGCTGTCGACATCAAACTCGCGGGGCAATCATGATTATTAATGTGCAACATCTGAAGGGGGGGGGGGAGGAATTCATTCCAGGACTTCCTTTTCTGTAACCTACACAGAGCCGGTGATGAAGCACCGCGGAGTCCATACATGAGAGGAGGTCTCGCTGCATCTGCATAACACACGCAGGAAACACGAGCAGCAAGAGGAGGAGAAACAAAAGTACACTTGGTACATTTTGTCCTGTACTGTGCTTCAGTCGTTATGAGTTGCCGGCATCTTATTTATTACCAGTGTGAGACTGTGCACTATTTTTCCTCCCAGTGTTTGTTTTGTTCTGACAGAGAAGCTGAAAAGTAACAATGCACAACATCAACATCCGTGTCATTAATCCAAAATTATAAAATATGGCTGTTTCTGGTAGAAGTAATGTGGAGGTTTTTCACAATAAAAGAATGAGTCTCTGTGCAAAGAGAAAAATACACAGAAGGATTTCCCCCCTGTAGTAAACACAGTCAATTGTTGCAGCTTAGGTTCATACAATCATATTGGAATGCTCCCTCAGTCCAGGTTCCTTGTATGTCATAGAGGTTTTAATTAAAATAAAGAAATCTAGAGCTGGATTCTGACACAGAGCCGTAAGAAGATGTAAATACGCAGTTATAAAACTGGTGAAAACGCCCTATATTTCCAAATAAACAAATTACACATTAAACCTGGGGCTTCTTCACAGTTGCCAGCTTTGCCCAGTTGGTGTTCCAGCCTGGAATTCATATCATGGCCTGTGGATGTGCACGCTGACATCCTGGAAGAGAACAGAAGCCGCCTTTTCATTTAATTTTGTGACTGCCCCGATTCATCAAAGGGCCGCAGTTGGCAGGGGCCTTAACATAATTGGGAAATATATGACAAACACACAATGAAGGCATGAAGGACTATGCATTACCACACTTCCAAATTATAGGATTATGTAGTCCAATCTCACCTCGAGATCCATTTAGTAGCGGTCCTGTAGCATTCGATTATATCACATTATCTCCCCCTGCAGATGTCGTTTATTTCTATCTGTGCCTTCAGTCGATAAAGTCGTCTGGGAGTGTTCACTTGATGCAGGATCTGGGAGAAGGTGGCCTCCATCAAAAAGAGGAGAAATATGCCTTTTTAACTCTGCAGGATTTCCATGCTCCTGGTGCGCCTGCTTTCTGGAACAGGGTCCTTGTTGTTCAGCTTGTTGGCGAAACCCTGCAGCTTCATTGTAGTTATTTTGACATGTCGCAGCAGGAAAACAAACATGTAAAGAATCAGTATGTGAGACTTGGCCACCGGAGAATTCATTACTTCAAAGGACAAAATAGTTTGCAGAGTATAGTCGCTGAACTACCAAATCCATCCATAACTACAAAATCATACGTTATTTAAAAAAGAGACAACAATGAACAACTGCTAAAACGTCCCTGGGAGACGCCGAGCAGTCGCCTGGACGCCACAGTGACTCACTTTGACCTCTTGAAGTATTACAAGATGAGACGTTATTACTTTTTAAATGAGTAATATGTGATAAGTCATTTTCCAAAGTCTGAAACAAAAGTGAGCATTTAATGCAAATCTGACTAAAACTACAACCCTTACAGCTGTTATCACCTGTGATAGCAGTAACAATCATCAATCATCATTTTCTCCAGCATCAAAGCCTCTTTTCAGAGTGGCAGGCAGGTTCCTGCTTTTAGCTGCTGCTCGTCTGTCTCTTATCACCTCTAATCAACAGGGGAGGAGAAAGAGGTTGGAAGGGGTTCTGCTCATCCGAGGCAAAGACGAGAGCCAAAGAAGACAGCGTCCTTATCAAAGGCCCGGGTGCTGAGCCTCGGTTAAAAATAGAAACCAAGGGAGATTGGCATCGATTTCTGCAGGCGTTGACGGCCCGATTGACAGCAGCATCGCAGCGCCTGGCTGTTGAGCCATCGAGGGAATCCGCCAGTCTGCCTATGATGAGATGAGATGGGGAGATAACTTCTGACAAGCCCTCCACCCGCCGCCCATCTCTAATCACCCTGTCTGCACGCACACTCACACAAACACACACGGTGAAAAAGTAATTACCACATGCATGCACGCACACACACTCACACTTGCTGCCCCCCCTGTGCAAGTAATGGCACTTTGGCTGGCTGAGCATCCACCTGTCCGGTGTCTCCTGCCAAGCCAAAGCTCATGTGCTCACACACATACAAAATACCTCTGGATGTCCCTCCACAGCCTCCAGCTACTGTCCTTAAGGGTTATCTCACTAAATTGTACTCCGTCAGTAAATAGTGCCTAATATCCATGAGACATCCTGCATGGGGATGTCAGTGACCTTTGTTTTACGGCTGTAATGAACTCCACTAAGTGATTACACTGTCTGCTTTACTGCACTCAAATGTTATTCATCTCCCTGCAGCATTAGCAGCTTATTTGGTCGAGCATAGTCGTATCATTTTAGTATTTTGTCCATGCGAATGGAAGAAGTCCTGACATCTAATCAGATGTGATTTTCTTCCTCGCATCATTAAAGGCATAATTTGACATCCTGGGAAATACACTTATTTGTGGCAAGAGCTGAGAAGATTAAAACCACTCAGACATTTGTCTGTTTAGAGGGGGAACAATTCTGTCTTGGTCCCACAGTAACACTGTTCACCTACCAGCCCCTCTTAAGCTCACCAAATAAAATGTTACTGTATATTTGTTAATTAATCTGTGCTGAAAACATAGTATAAATACATACTGTGCATTTTTTTCATAAAATCTACTAAAGAAAACTGGGAATAATAATAAACTTCAAATGCATGGAAACAGGTAAATACTATGTTTTTCTGGTACATTAAATCACGTGTCATCTTTGACACTTTCCCAACCTTCCCTTTCTCAGTCGATGGTAAAATTATCCAAAGAAGGAAAAATAATCATCATTAGAAGCCAAAAGTTTGACTTCACTTAATTAGGTGATTTGCAGCAATCTGCCACAAGGATTGTCAATCTGTCAGCATGATCCTCCTCCTGTTAAAACCGCCTTCGAGACAATTACTCTGGGCTCCTCCTAATTAGAAACTCATTGAAATTTATGAGTGTCTGTCATGAATTATTGAGTTCTGCTTCTGCGGAGGGGTGCTATTGGGAAAGTTTAAGCAAGTGACTGTCTTACAGCCAAACTTTTCAGTGTCTTTGTCCATTTTCTGTTTCTAGTTTAACAAGGTGTGTGTCTCCCTCTGGTGGTAAAGATGTGACCGGCAGGCTCCGTCACACTGGCAAGTGTTGTGTGGGTCGGACGTGGGCCAAATGTAATGGGCCAGGCTCGGGTCGGATGTAGACCACAGAGAACTGGAGATGTAGACCGCATTTTGGCCAAACAATTATTGCTATCTGTGAAAGATCCAGCAGACAGTACGCTCCACAAACATTTCAGTGCATTCATACTTTTTTTTATTCACCAACATACAAAATTCACTTTAGGGGGTAGCCTAAACAATCTTCCTGACTCAGGAATTTCAATGAAAAGACTTAGTCCTCTAGTATCTATCCTCGTTAGTATAGTGGACAGTATCTCCGCCTGTCACGCGGAAGACCGGGGTTCGATTCCCCGACGGGGAGGAAACATTTTCTTTGGATGGGACTATGAACAAGAATCTCTCTTGTTTGTTTGAACTCTATAAATACCAAATAGTAGTTAGTGTAAAAGCAATTTGAAGGCGTTAAGACAATGTCATTACCTTAGTCGAATCAGACTTTTATTCTGAAAGAAGGACACGCGTTACCTGTGCAAATTAGAGTCCGGGTGACGTTTTTCAAAATAAGACTCGCATCTGGTACCATCTTACGCAGAACAACTACCTACTATTGGCAATTTTTTTATATGCAGATGCACTGAAACAGTGTGCTTTTTAAAATGAATGAACCTGTCTTTCATCAATAAGGTAAGTTACATTACACTAATAGCAACCTGTCTCCGAGAGTTCTTGTGGAAGTGAGGTGTGTTTTCACGTTTGAATTTTAGGCTAGGTTTTCTCCTGTGTGTGTTCTGATGTGTTTCTTCAGTCCTGAACTACATGGAGGGCTACTGGGCTGATGTCAAGACTGCAGGGCAGTAGGACAACAGTGGACGATGAAATCCAGAAGGTGGCGGAAGAGAAACATAAGGATCCTAACTGCCCTTAAACTCTGATGACCAAGAGAAGAAGACGAAGAGGGAAGAAGAATAAGAAGAAAGAAGAAGCACATTTCAACAGGAAGAGAGCTTAAACGTTTTAATTGCCATCCAAAAATAAACACCAGAGACGTTTGTTACAAGCATAGTTAGACAAAGGTCAACGCTAGACCTGAACCTTCACGACAGGGTTATCTAGCTAGCAGAGCAATGCTAACCGTTGTAGCCATTCGTTTAGTTCGGAGCAGAGTTGAACACTTCCGGTTTCCACTTTCAAAATAAGTGGCCAACTCAAACAGAAGTGTTTCCTGATTTGGTCTATTTTAACCCTGCAGAAATTCTCGAGGTGGAATGCTTTCGTTGACATCCCTAATGAAGATTAGGTTCCACATAAAGAGTGCCAGTTAATCCTGTAGATGTGGTTTACCAGATATTGGTCTACTTTAACCAGATTGTATCCATTTATCTGAGAGTAATAGGCACTAGTTGCTTTGCAGATAACATGACATACCTCCGAATCAATCATATATTTTCACAGTTTAAACATAAATCAATGTACATATGGGTTTATTTATATGTAAACCGCAGCTTGTAAAGGCTGCTTCCACAGAGCATCAACAATCATAAACTAATAATATAATAAGTATGTAAGCTACACAAACACTGTAAAAGCATAATGAGTTCTTTTATTATAATATTTCTGTACTTTACTAAAAAATTATGTTGAATGCAGTACTTTTAATTGACTATTTGGAATTTAAATACTTCTCTCACCGCTGCATACATACCTATAAACACATTGAAGCCTTAAACAAATAGATAAATTCGACTGGATCGCACACGAAAATCAAATGGCGCCACCTGGTGGTACCAGACCGGAACTACCCGGTGGATCCGGTCTTCGTCACCCAACCAGGAAAGAGGGCTTGCCGGGATCTGGACTGAGGCGGATGAGACCAGAAACCTTTGTTCTGTCTCTCCTCCCATTGCAAGAATAAAAACAAGACCCGGCAGTGCTTCCGGCGAAACCGAGGTTGCATTTTGTGGCTTGGCGATCGCTCAGAAATTAGTAGAATTTATTTATTAGATTTTTTTTTTTTCTTGATCGCTACAACCCGAGGGGGTACGTCTGTTCGGGTCTATTTTTTCCGTCTGCTGCTAAATGGAAATAAAACGCGGAGCTGAAATTGGCAGCAGTCGAGGTGCGTGTATCTTATTGACAAATCCACGATAACACTTGAGGGATAAATAATCTGTGTTGGTATCAGTGAGTTTAAAAGATCCCAGAAATGAACTGTTTCTATCCTGGTGCACAATGAGCCGACTAGCATCTGGAGTGCAGGCGGTTTTCCATCAGGGATCCTGTGGACATTTCTACTATACTCCTGCTGTCCTGTAGTAATTCATTAGGTTGCTGGGCTGTACAGCCTCCAATATGATGTGAGTGTGATGGATGCTGTTGTCAGAGCACCTGCGAGCAGAGCTCTTGTCATTATTTCAGCTGAACCTGGCCAATATAAATCAAGTTTGCTTGTGCATGTGAAGTGTCAGGTGGATGTTGTTGATCAGATTGCTTGTTGAAGCGCTGATAGATCATCTGTGCTGCAGCTTTGTTAGACTGCCTCTGCTGGTTTGTACTTTTTTTAAGTTGCCTTTGTTAGGTGAGGGGATATAAAGGTGACATACAGACTGGTGTAGTATATCTTCAAATATCATATCAGGTAATCTAAAGATTTAATCAGATATAATTGCTGTACTAAATTAAAAAAATAGGCATTCTTAGATTAACATGAACACCAGATTACATATTAGCACGTTTCCTACAGTTACAGCCTACTCAAGACACATAAAATACATTTTTAATGGTGAGATTTTACAATCAGTACCCTTGACTGTATGTGGAGTCCAGTAACCTCCACATGTGCTGATGTGTTAAGTTTTCCGATATGGCAGTATACACCGATCCGCCATAACATTATGACCACCTGCCTGATATCATGTAGGTCCCCCTTCTCGGCCAAAACCGCCATGACCCTTCGAGGCATGGACTCCACTTGACCTCTGAAGGTGTGCTGTGGTATCTGGCACCAGGACGTTAGCAGCAGATCCTTTAAGTCCTGTAAGTTGCGTGATGGGGCCTCCATGGATCGGACTTGTTTATCCAGCACATCCCACAGATGCTCGATTGGATTGAGATCTGGGGAATTTGGAGGTCAAGTCAACACCTTGAACCCGTTGACATGTTCCTCAAACCATCCCTGAACCATTTTGCAGTGTGGGAGGGCTCATTATCCCGCTGAAAGAGGCCACGTCATGGAATACCGACTCCATGATGTGGTGTACTTGGTCCGCCACAATGTTTAGGCAGGTGGTACGTGTCAAGGTAACATCCTCATGAATGGCAGTAACCAAAAGTTTCCAGCTTGCCTTCTTCCCATCGTGCATCCTAGTGCCATGTCCTCCCCCGGTACCACCTTCTTCCATTGCTCCGTGGCCCAGTTCTGATGCTCATGTGACCATTGTAGGCGCTTTCTGTGGTGGACAGGTCAGCATGGACACTGACTGGTCTGTGGCTATGCAGCCCCAGTACAGTAGCAGTACAGTAGCCCTTCTGTTGGATCGGACCACACGGGCCAGCCTTCGCTCCCCATGCGCATAGCTGAGCTTTGGCCGCCCATGACCCTGTTGCCGGTTCACCGGTTTTCCTTCCTTGGACCACTGTTGGTAGGTGCAGACCACTGCAGACCAGTAACACCCCACAAGAGCTACAGTTTTGGAGATTTTCTGGACCAGTCGTCCAGCCATCACAATCTTGCCCTTGTGAAAGTCGCTCCCATCCTTACGCTTGCCCATTTTTCCTGCTTCCAACAACATCATCTTCGAGGACACAGTGTTCACTTGCTGCCTAACATATCCGACCCACCGACAGGTGCCATTGTAACGAGATAATCAATGTTCTCCACTTCACCTGTCAGTGGTCATAATGTTGACCGATCGGTGTATTTTATTTCTTATTGGTATTCTGAAAGACACTCACTGGCCAGTTTAGTAGTTTGTCCCAGACTACTGCAGTATAATACACCCCCCCTCCAACACACCCTCCCTTCATGGGGATTATGACCTTCAGCTTTCATTGGCGGTTCATTTTAAAGGGTTTTGTAGGCCACAATTTGGGTCTAGCTGAACATCGTCATACAGAAAAGTCCATTCACATCAATTGAGGTTGAATGATCAATTACATTTTATGGAATATTAACAGCTTTTACACCACCTAAATTTCTTACTTAAAGCAATAAAAGCTAACTTTTAAACCTTTTAAATAACATCTTTGAAATATCTCTTGACAGTTCACTGACTTAGAAGTCAGTACACTGATGTGCAATCAATTACCGTGCCATGAGCGCCAGTTCTTGCATAGCTTGGGGTGACAGGGGCAGGAAACCAGCGTTTCGCTTCACGGCACCAGAAACTAACTCAGAACTTTCAGTACGGATGTCACGGCAGCTGCGAAAAGACAGAAGATCAGGAAGAGAAACAGAGGCGAGATTCTGATTTTACCACAACTGCTTTGAGTTCTGCCACAGCTGCTCTGACGGTCACTGTTTCCCACCGTCAAATAATGTTACAAGTAGTGCGGTACTAATACTTATCCGACCTCCTGAACCAGTAGGAACCTTGAAGACTGTCGTACTGGTTCAGGATTACAAGCTGTTCCACGCTTCCTTTAGCGTCTAACGTGGAACAAAATTACATAAATTTATCTGTGAACCCACTTTGAGTTTTCCAGTTTTGTTTTGTTATAATTGCTCATTGATTTGTATAATGGCCCTCACAGGTCTGATACAAGCAGAGCTATTACAGGGTAAAATCTATAGTTGATGGGCCAGGTTCTATCTCCTCACTATAAGCAGTATATCCTCACATATACAACGTCCTTCAACTCCTTCTCTTGCTTCCTTTCAGGTTGTTTGACATTTCCTGTTGGCTGTTGACACTCCAAATCATTCCTCTTGTTGGTAAATGAAATGTCAATTCATATGTGACGTCTCCGTCTCTCCTCCACTCCAGCTAATGATCTTCCCGTCCATTATCTGCGCCTCCTGGCGCCGCCCTTGCAGCTGCTGTCAGCTGCAATGTGGCAAGTTGTGCAGCAGGGACTTGTGGATCACTACGGGCTGCTGGAGGAGTTTGTTACCATGGTGACGGAGCTGGTCCCGGAGCTGATGAGCTACAGTCAGAGGGCACAACTCATCCTGGGACTCCGAGCCAGGGTCAGTAATCATCATACTGAAGGGACACTTCATGATTTGGTGCTCGACACAACAATGGAGCAGCTTTACGAGCAGCACACATAAAACACACGTGCATAAAACAACCTTGATGTTTGTGGTTGTCAGCAGCAAATGATAATCTAGTGAGTAGGACACAATGTTTTTAAAAGGTTAACCGTTTATGTTTTACAATTCATTGTTTCAGAAACACCAACCAGGGTTGTGCTTCAGTGAAGTTTTTTTTTTTAATTGTCATGTTAATTTTCCACCTACTTGTATTTGTTGAGTTAAATCATCGACGTTAGAGAGCAGAAACGGGTCAGTTAGTTTACCACATCATATATTATCTGCCCTGTAATGTATTTAACTAGAGCAAAGGAATCACATCACGAGTCCTTTCTTTATACACAGAGGACTACGCAAAGGGGGGGGCGGGGCTTGTGTGTTATCTTTATCTCTGACATGGCTGCAACGGACAGTTTCTGAAGGTCGTGTTCATCTGTGACTGCACCTGCTTCCGGTTCACGGCGGTTTGCATGTGCAGGGAGCAATGTTCACCGTCCCTCTGGTCTGGTTTGGGCCTCACAACAAGCATGCGAGGACAGATTTACGAAGAGCGGATGGTCACACGAAGCAGAGCAGCAGCCTGCTGGTGATACAAAACCATTGCCGATGTGTTTAAATAAAAAAACATGATGAAGGTTTCTTTTGTGTTCAATCAGCTGGTTCTGGAGTTGTGTCGCAGCGAGCAGCCAGTGGACATCCAGACCATCCAGCCACATCTGGATCGAATCAAAGCTCCTATCAGCACTGCCAAGGATCACCACGTAAGCAAAACCGCTCCTGGAAAAACACGCACCTGTTTTCTTTCCCGGAAAACCCTCGTGTGTTTAATGTCAACAATGCATGCGGTGTGTCTGAGCGTGTTTCCTCTGCCTGGATTTGAGCTTTGAGTTTCTTTGATCCTGCGGTTGCCAGGTCACGATCAACCAGGTGGAG
>CAAKHC010010964.1:7379-19571 GCA_901007825.1 Macroramphosus scolopax
CCACCTCCATCTCTCTTTCCAGTGAATGCCTCTGTAATTCCTATTCTTATCTACTCGCCGGCGCGAGGATAAGAGCCTCTCTGCTTATGCACTCCTACTCTCCGTGGGGAAGGAGAGACAGAGAAAACATTTTAAAAACTAAAATTACATGCAGGGAAGCAGGGCAGAGGAGGAGAGGGGAGGAGGGAAGGAACATTTTAAACCAGAGTGACAAGCAGAGGAGTGATAGTGAGAGGCAGATTAAAATAAAAAAAAGTATTTATATCTATTAATTATCCTGGGGTTGTTCACTTCAAGTTGTGCCAATCCTTTCGGGGGGTTTTGCGTGTTCTCTTGGCATTGCCCAGAATCCCTTGCAGGCCTCAGTGACAAAAAAAAAGAAGCTTTTTTAAAGAAAGTAGATACTCATATAACTTGACACACACACACACACACACACTCAGGGGCACATACATGCACACCAATGTGCTCATATCTATGCTCTCAGCTGCAAAAATAACTTCTTGCAGCTCAGACAAACACAGTTATATACTCACAAACACTCCAAGACACACACAGTGTTGTGTGAGCTCAGCCTCGCCCTCCAGAGACTGCTCATTAAAAGATTTCATTAGGTTTCAATCAGGCCATAAGTAGGCCGGCTGCACTATTGCAGAGTGAACATTTGACTGGAACATGACTGCAAGAGGCATGATATCATCAATGAATCAGTGTGTGTGCGCGTGGGTCACATTGTTACCGAAGGATTTCACTGGAATCTAACAACGTTGACTTGAATTACTGCTGGAAGTCTTTTCTCTCTTCTGTTGAAAGTTTAATGTCGGGTTTGTCCTCAGTGACTTTTTCCAGCAGCTTCAGAGAGAACATCCGGGCCACATCGAGGGGAAGTGGCAGCACCCTGGAGGTCGTGAAAGAACAACTACGGGATCCCGAGGCATCAGGACATGGCAACAAACAGGCGGCTAAACTTCACCACAGAGGAATAACCAAGCATGGGAGTGTTTCTCAGTCAGTAAGTGATTGATTTTGATCAGATTTGTTGAAAAGGGAAAACTTGAATGTTCACCTGGAGGAAGACCAAGTTCTCCATCCTATCTCACAGGTATGAGATCACTCCTCCGCCTCCCGCCCCGGCTGTCGGCGGCTCGAAACGAAACACAGCAATGAAAAATGGCTGAGGCAAAGAAACATTGTTCTGAATATCCTAACACACACGATGATACAACGATGACTATCAAAGCCAATCAATGTTATCACCTCCGAAATATTTAATTCTCCACTAAGTAAAATCACAAATTGTGAGTATATCCTTTGGCGTTATGGGCAGCTTGACTACGAATACAAAAGATAAGCCAGATAAGCTTTAATTACCCGACTTATCTTGCAAAAAGAGTAAGTGTTATTTATCTTATTTCTCATTTCAATTGCTTTAATAGCCAAACTTGTTAAGAGTAAGGTGTTCTAATCCACTACATATATACTGTATATCTATTGTTTCTAATGATTTTACTCGGTATGTTCTTACATGTTTCTTTAAAAAAGTTCAATATTCGTGACAATTTTCAAAAGTTCAGCCAAGTTCAGTGAGTCTTTGAGGGTTGACCTGACGACTGTGGACTGTTTGCACCGGTACTCATTGTTCAAGGGACCATTTCAGCTCCACAAATAAAATGGAAGAGATGAGTGGATAAAGTGAACATCCATTTATTTATCTGGCATCGTATGTGGCCCTGCCGCCATCTGCACTTCCATAAAAAGTCCAAGTATGAAGACCTGGAAGTGAAGGTGAAAGTCAAGCTGGCAAAAAACAAAGTCCTGACTCAAATCCATGCGGACACCTCAAAGAGCTTGTGACTGAAGAAGAGCAGGACTGGAAGTACAAATGTGATGTACTGAAAGAGCAGATGGACGCCTTGGAGAGAGAGAAGGAGAAAGAGAGGGAAAGATTTCAGGCTTTCAACAGCAGAATGGGAAATCTTTATGGTTTTGAGGGAACATTTCAAGACATTGATGATGGAGATGGAGGCTCTGGACCGCCAAAATAAAAGCATCCATAAAAAACTCCAACAGTCGATGAAACAGCTTTCGAAAGAGAGAAAACCCCTCAGTAAAGGTTTCAGATAAGAAAAGTCCTCTTTATCTTCTCAGGGTCAATAGGGGTCACTTGTTTGTAGAAGTCTCTGGGGGCACTTGGGATATGGGGGACGCTGGAGACACTGGTGCTAGTTAGCAGCGAAGGTTCTTGTACACACACATATATATATACACACACGCACACACATACTGTATTTGAAAAGGGGAAGCAGCTAAAGAAGAAGGTGTGCCACTAAGCTATTGGATAGATGTGATCAGCTGATGTGAACAGCTGATATCTCAGACGACAGCCGGACAGCGAGGAGGAGCGACTGGGAAATAAATGCAACTTAACATGCAGAAGGATGCGTCTGTCTGAGTGAATGTTTGCCAGAGCTTCATCCAAACGAAGCAGTGCATTATGTGTTATTTAGTGAAGGTGCTGTGACACTGGGATGTCTGTGGAGTCGACAGGGACAAACAAAGCAGTAACCTCCAGGACAAGGAAGGCTTGAAATAAAAAACACAGTCATACAAACCCGACGAAGACAAACAATGAAGCAAAACCTTCGTGTTAATAAACACAGTTCTCCTTCGAATACACGCATGAAATAAATGAATGTAGCAATGCATTTCCATGCTAGCAGCATTTACATGTTCAAAGCCTTGGTTGTGCCTGCGCACAGATCCTGTTGTGTCACAGAATGCATCAGGTTTCATTGTAGCTCGTCCAGGCTGCTGAGTCTTTTTTTTGTGCTTGAATAATTGTCTTATGAGACATCTAATATAGCTATTAGGTGTTATAAAGAAGAGGTCTTCATATCAGAGGTGATGATATCTGTGTCTGAATAAAGTCCAATATTGCCTTGATATGTATTTCCAACCCTGAAGGAATACACAGAACTGCATGATAGCAGCAATGAAATAAACAGAACTAGTACTGGAGTATAATACAGATTGTACATAAATACAAGGCCAGAAAGGCTCTCTGGATGTGAAGCAGCAGCGTCTGGCTACAGCACAGCCTCTATTTACTGCTGCTACTCTTATTTGATTATACAAAGCTTAGAGGGCAGGATGCCAGATTAGCAGGCTCCCAAACTAAGAAAAAAGATCACAATATTCCACCAATATCTAAAAAGGACTCTTAAAAACGCCTCGAGCACAAATATTACTACTGAATGAATTTATGTTCAATTCCATCACCTACAGAATAAACAAAAAAAAGATAGGAAATACATTTTGAAAAACAATATCCTCCCAAATATCTCTGGCACCAAATACCTCAAGGGCCTGTCGATTAATGTCAAGCCCACTGTTGTTATTGGAGCATGTGGTGGCAAGAGGAAGAAGCACACACATGGAGGTGAGCGCACATAAATAACCCAGGAGAGACTGAACTAATGCAAGGTGACAGTATTTGGAATGGGAAAACACAGCCAAGTACAGGGGGATGAGAGGAAGAGAGGAAAGGAGGGCAATAACAGGATAAGAAGAGGGGAGAGGAGGGTGATGATGACAATGGGAGGAAGGGGGGAAAGGAATCAGCAGGAGAGGAGAGCAGTTTCAAGGAAGAGGAGAGGAGAAGAGAGGGATGGAGGAGAAGAGGGAGGAAAATATGCAAGGAGGCTCATGGGGCAAGAAGGGACAACAGAGGGAGGATTAGAAAATAAGACAAGGATGAATGACCGAAGAATTAGAAAACAAGGAGGGAGACTAGGAGAAATAAGGGTCAAAGGGCCCAAGGAAGGAGGTCTGGAGAGAGCGACTGAAAAGGCAAAAGGGGAGGGGAACAAGAGAGAGGCAGATGAAAGAAGATAATGTAAAGATGAAAGGAAGGAAAACAGGTGAGGAAGACCTTCACGTACATGCCTGTTACCATAACAACCAGGAGACACCTACTGTCTCTGTACGTCACCCTGCTGCCGATGATTGTATGTGCGTGGGTCTAGATCTGTGTGAAGAGTTTAATCAGGTGTATTTTTATCATTAAGATCAATATAGAACAATGGTTCTCCACTGGTCGAGCCTCAGGACCCACATGAAGACATCAGGCCAAACCCTCAGCTCCTGGAGGCGTCTTTGAAAGTACTCAAGAGGTTTGTCTTTATAAGCGCAGTGTTTCATTTCTAAATGCTGTTTCATTTTTGATGGATTCATGGCAAGAAAATCCATATTTAATGTATTATTGTATTTACGTTTCGCCATGTTTACAAACATATCGCGACCCACCAGTTGAGAACCACTGATCTAGAAGATCTTCTTTGTGTGTGTGTGTGTGTGTGAGAGAGAGAGAGTGGGTGTGGATTAACATTGCAATCAGTGAGACTTTATCGATGGATCAGTTGAGAAACAAATCAACACTAGCATTAGCACCAGACAATCCACAAATACTTCAATACAAGCCAGTGTTTAGAGGCTTAGAGATGCACAAGCACATGCACACGCACACGCACACGCACACAAGTATACGTTTAACATTCGTGTTTGGTGACATTTCACAGGCGTTTACGTGCCACCATAACCAGCAAAAGGCTTTCACCTGAGGTAACTGCTGCATTTTGAAGACCTTTGAACTGCCGTGTCTTAAATCTGGTAACACTTGTCAGTCTAATGTAATATGAGCATTCACAGTACTCTGATGTGATGAGAAAACCCACTGCAGGGCCCAGCAGTCTCCGGTGTAAAGGATTATCCACCCTCGCCTGCTATGATCCACAGATCAGACGGGATGTTGATTCACCTGCAGCATCTTCAGACTTAAAGGTGGTACATGTGGAATTTAACATAGATATTCAGACACTTCCTCAAGCGAGTGATTGTTTTATTTCACCACCATCTAAAATTTGCTTCTGTATTATCTTCACTAATCAGTTTTAATAATAGAAATGGAAGATAATCATACTGCTTCTTCTTGTAGTAAGGACAACCATCAGTTACTGCCATTGTCCTTCAGCTCACCAAGTTCAACTTACCAGTTGTAGTTGTTCACTATAGTAGCTGAACACAGAGGCTGCAGGCTCTGATGGTGGGTGTCGCATAGTGTTGCTTTAACGGTTCGAATGCAGTCAGTAACCATTTCAGGCTCCACTCAGATGCAGAGGTGTCAAGTACAAATACTTTGTTAGCTTCCTTAAGTAGAAATTTTGGGTATCTATACTTTACTGGAGTGTTTATTTCTCAGCCGACTCCTTACATTTTCCCGTGATTATCTGTACTTTCTTCTCCTTACATTTGAAAAATAGCCTTGTTACTCCTATTTCTTTTCGGCTTGTTTTCATTCCGGCTTGTCATCGTTCAAAAAAACACACATACAAAAAAACCTACCCAGATAAATCGCGCCATCCAGATAGAGTGAATTTGATTGTGGTTGGATGAGAAGTAGAAACATCTACCATTCCGACACCCTGTTGGTTTGTACGCGATCCATCGCACTTGCACATGACACCAATCAAGTGTGACAAATCACGTCACTCTCCAGCAAGGACATAGCAGACGTCAATAGCAATGGATTGGGATGGGTTGTCCCATCCCAATCCATTTTAATTTTTAATTTTTAAATTCTTAATAAATGCTTGTGTGATACCTTCACAGATGTGAAATAACTTTTATTTTTTTTGGAAAATATGTATGAACTTTATTATTTAGTATTGTCCAGTACTTTTATTATTTTTATTATTCCAATGGTCACAAGCCAAAATACTATCAAGTAGTAAATTCCTATAGGTCACATGGGATGAGAAGCGGAACCTTTGTGTGGGCAGCAGGTGTTTCCTAAGGCTCCTCTTTAAGGTCTGGGTGCCTCCCCCACTTCCCTTCAGAGGAAAATTAGGAACGTAAATAAAAGGGTTCATGTCCTCATTCCTGCGACTGTTTTTCAGGTCAGTACACCGTGAAAGTCATATTAACTTAACTCTAGAAGTTAAATGTTCGTGTGAAAAGACTGTGATGGGTTTTAATGACGGATTTGAGTGTTTAATGTAGAGTTTAAGAAACGGTAAAAAGGCGGCAAATTGACGTGCATTGACGTGATTGTATAATGGTGTTTGCCTCATATAATTACTGTGAAGATGGCGTTCGCTTCGTTGTGTACTGAACACAGTAACATCTTTGTTTACATTTATCCACTACATTTCCAATGTTTGTTAGCTGAACACTTGACAGATACATTATTGGTGAGGGGTTTTTGTAACAATTATCTACAGCTAAATTTAGTTTTATTTCATTACTTGGTGTTGAGGTGATGAACAAATATTTTGCGTTTATCATATTTTTTCTATTGATACTCTTTATATTTTCAAGTATTTGGGTGCTTGAATTAGGGCCCATATTATGGAAAAATCACTTTTGCTCGGATTAGGGGTGTTATCTTGTGTCTCTGGTGCCTCCACAGGCATACAGACTTTGAAAAAAGACTATCCATGCAATTTTGAGTTAGATACGTTTTCCTGAATGTATCCTGCCTTCAGCCTCAGGGCAAGCTGTTCAAAATCAGTGCGTTGGGCCTAATTATTTGCATATTACCACCCTCCCGTCAGAGCAAGTGATCATGTCTCCACCCACCAGGTACGGCAGTCACTTCTCGAATATCCGCTGTTTTGTGATCGATTCGGAAGCCCCTGTTAGGAGTCACCATATCGAAGCGCTATGGAAAGTGTTCTGTTGCTAATGCATTTGTAAATGCCTTTTCTACACTGAAATATGTTGCTCAAAACAGCCCAGTGCGATATAAGTGGTTGTCAACGGTTAGCAAGCTGCTAGCACTACGTGGATTTAAGCAGTGCTACATCACACTGCAAGTTACAGCTGGTAGCTCGCCTAGAATCCAAATAGTGCAATACGTTTATGATCTTGCCAATCGTTTACCAGCTAATCCATGTCCAATTGAGATGTTGTTTTATTTTGCAATTACACATGAACTACCAAAGCAGTGTTTTGCCAAACTAACCAAGTATCAGTGTTTTGCCACATAGTATAAGCTAACGCTAACCGCTAGCACTAGCTTCTAGCAGTCAGCATCGGCTCCACATACAAAACCCTGGTACCCAGTCGGTAGAGCCAGTCCAAACGCGGTCAAGCAGTACACATCCGGATGTGTACTGCTTGACTGCTGCTTGTATTTGGGTGTATTTGAATATGCTCCACTTTAATTAATATTCCCTATGTGATGATGTGTCAGATGTTTTGGAAAGACAACAGTCAACTACTGAAAATATCTTTAAGCTAAAGAATGTGGCTTTATGCTGCACAGAGATTTTGATCCTTGATTGTATGTCAGATGCAACTCTATGTTGAATTTAATTGATTACACTAAGTAATGGTAGCTATATGGGACCAGTACAAATACTGAAATATGGCCTTTGAATATATTTAATTGTTATGTGATGACTATGATGTTTAATCGGGATATTGAAGCCAAATGGTTATATCATAAATGTTGAAAGTGGAAATATGCTAATGTATTTTTAGGGACAGCGGATCATATACACAACAGTTATTCCACACTCACCTGTAAAACACATGTAATATATGTAACAACACATACATGCCATACCTACCTGGAACACCCACACGCTCACACACACAAACCTATATACTTACCTGGAGAAGAACAGGAATAGTACAAACACACACACACGCTCACCTTGAAGGTGATATGGACTTTGCTAAAAAGTGAAATTGTTACAGTATAGGGAAATGTTGATTTATTGTGATATTTTATTGTATTATTGTGAATAAATTAAGAGGAAAATTGAGAACGAAAATGAACGGGTTCATGTGCTCATTCCTGTGACTCTCTGTTTTTCAGACTGAGGCATTGGAAAAGAAAATCAATCCTATTACTGTGGTACCCTACCTAGCTTGGGACCCGTAACAAATTGTGGGGGCTCGTCTGGGATCAGCGCCACCTACTGGTTGGATACCAGATCCATGAGACCGAGGTGACGAGACGTGACTGCAGACCAGGAGTCAGCCAGTGTGTGTCCATAGGGAGAGATAAGGAAGAAGATCTCCTCGCCAGGGAGCCGCACTGCTGAATCAGGAAGTCAACACACGTCAGTCGCCAAGGAGCAAGGCTGCTGGTTCACCAAACCAGCCTTCACCACGAGACATCGCCTTACCAACGCAACGCACACCATGTCCCATGTACGGAAGTAGCTGGTGTGGGCCATCAAAAAGAAGTTGTTTAAGCTCTAAAGTACCAACATCTCCCAGGTTGCAAGGGACCTTGCATCTGACACCGCAGATGTAAATTTCTCCGTGTTGAGACGAATAAAGGCTTTCTGACTCTGATTCTGAGATATCGATCAGTTGAGCCCAACTGATGAAGGACTCTTTTCTGGTGATGGTAATTTGAATTTACAAAGTGGATTGGGATGGGTTTTCCGTGCAATGCGTTTTGTCCTAATTCAGCCAGGGGTGCAGCTGAAGCTCCTCCAGGGTGGCTCTCTTGTCCGGCAACCTGTTCAGGCACCGCCTCAACAGACCAAGGCAATCTGGAGGGAAAGAAAGTCAAGAGAGATGGATTCAGTGATCAATCTGAATGCAAGACTCCGAAGTGAGAAGTAAAAATGTAAATATATTTGAGTATAAATGTGCTGTACTCGCGTGTAGACTGCCGTCGGATTCTCTGCCAACCCCTGCGGAAGATCCTGGTGTCAAATCGTTGACAGCAGTGGAGCAGCTCAAACAGAACCGCTCCCAACTGCCACACGGTTGTTGGGCCTGGCCGGTAGCTCCTAGATCGGGCCCACTCGGCAGGTGCGTAACAACAAGTCCCTGGAATACAAAGACAAAGTAAAGTGGTTTAGATTAGCTTGTTGTCTTTTTGTTTGGACGTTGTGTAAATGAAAAATTTCACACAAAAATTCATGGAGAAAAGGAGTATCAGCCCTCCATCGTACCATGATACTGGCTGAACGAAGCTCCATGACGAAAACACGAGGTCAAGCCACAGTCCAGTATCGTCACATGCAGACCACCGGAGCTGGTATCGATCATGATGTTCTCCAGCTTAATGTCCCGGTGGAAGATGCCATCATCATTTAGATCCTTGAGCCCATCCAAGAGCTTTGTGAAGATTATCTGAGAAAGAGAGACAGAGTGAGATTAGACATTGCAGAGGGATTGTGTGACATGTTTTCATGCAGTGCCTAAGTCATTCATCCTTTGCAGTGGTACAAACAAATGATTTAAAACACATTCAAAGTTTGACCTAATAACCTTAGCTTGCAAACACATATTCAACAGGATCATTCATTGACTAACCTTGGCCTCCTGTTCAGTCAGAATGCCTCCTTTCTCCAACCAGTAATCGTAAAGACTAACGCAGCCGACCGGTCTCTCCATAACCAGGAAAGAGTTGGAAATGCAGGTCCTTGCCCTCTTCCTGGGGGAGTCCTCTTCGGGGCACGCAAACCTTCAAGGAAAATTGTGTTAAACTACTAACTTACATTTATAAAATGTGTAAAATGTTTTCTTGTCTCCAGTAAAGACATCCTGAATTCCTTGATATATGTTGTTTATCTCTTCTGTTATCTCAATTCTTCTCGCTCGTTCTTCGCACTGAAGCCGAGGCAGCTGAGAGTCTGACTGAATCCGCATTACATCACTTTTCATTTAAATTTAAATAAATGCTTGGTATGCTTGTTGACTTTTGACTGTATGGAGCAGCGCCGGGCTGTGACGTATATTTAAGTGGACGAAATATTTTTATATTTTATTTCAGTGTCATAGTATCACCTCGATCAAAATAAGAGGTGTTCCCTTTGGAAAAAAAAATATATATAAAATAAAAACATCCGTTATTTATTTCCATATTATCATTTTTTTCAAAGCTACAGGGAGCCACTGCCGAGGGGCTGAAGAGCCGCGGGTTGCAAAATGGTTATTACAAAGAGGGGCTGTATGCTGCAGATTTGGTCGTCTCAATCCACAAGCACCATCTTCACAAAAGGAAGAAGTGAACTGCAAATAGAGGACTCCGGTAAAGCAGTGACAGCTGTGTCCACAGCTCACAGAAAGACTCAGCCAAGATTTCTTGATTAGAATCGTACAATATTAAAATGTGGCTGTTGTATTGAAAGACCAACACTGTTGATGGTAAACAATTGATTTTTAAACAAAGGTATGATTAAAAGAAGAAGCTCCAAACTTGTCATGTAGAGACGCTTGTCACTGTTCATTTGTGTTCTAGTGACACACAAGAAAAACTTTTTAGACTTCAAATAACCCATTACAGTCACTGTAAGATGCACTCAACTTTTGATGCTTACACATACCAACAAACTCCACAATGGTAAATTGGTGTGGAGAATGGGTCAAACAAAGACCTATAGCAGGGGTGTTAAACATACGGACAAAACTGGCCCGTCAGAGGGTCCAATCCGGCCGGAGGGATGATTGTGTAATGTGTAAAAAACACATTAACGGCAATTTAGCAATAAAAGTGACTGCTATTTCGAATTTGTCCACTGGGGGTCGCACACAACACAGTCAAGCAAGTAAACTGTTCATGCTGGAGCTGTCGGTAAAAAATGCTTGGTGCTGGGGGGTCCCTTAAAGGGCAAGTTTACCGATATCGTTACTCTGTGGCACCCTCATTACCCAAAATGTCTTGCCAGAAAGGAGAAAAGTGGACAGAGAGTGAAGAGTTTTCCTAGGAAATTGGACCGTTTCCTATTTATTTACAGATGTGATGGGAAACCGGTGTGCTTGGTGTGTTCGCAGCAGGTTTTCAGTGCTCAAAGAAGATAATATTCGGTGCCACTATGAGGATAAAATACAACAGCTTGCAAAGACAACTGAGAAAAGAGAAGATAAATCAGCAGGTCTGAAGAAACGAGAGTCTGTTTTTACCCGTAGCCGAGATAAGTGATGCAGCAGTGAAAGCTAGCTACCTTATTGCTAGCTTACTGCTAGCGTATTGCTAGCTTATTGCTAGCTTAGCGAAATAGCATTAGCATCGAAGCCGTACTGTGAGGATGACTCCGTGATGCACTTGTGAAAGCTAAAAGAAGCCACGATTCAGGAGCAAACTAAACATTGAGTAACCCTACTTAATGTAAAATACTGTTTAAGACATTTTGCACCCTGAAGAATATAGTTCTGTGAAAATGAATACTTACTGGGGAAATATTTGAAGACATTGGACATTGTGCAATATAATGTGAGTCAGCAGCTTCAATACAGAAGTTTGGTTTGGTGGAACCCTATTGTTCATCAACGGCCACAAGCTTTTATGTATTTTTATGTATTATTTTATACATTTAAAAGGCAGGGTGATAACTTAACTTTCTTCCTTTATAGGTCCCACTTTAGTTTGTATAGTGTGTCAGTTCAGGTGGTCAGAATTATTACACAGATCTGGAAATGAATGAAAGTTGAAACTAATTTCTAATTCTTGACAAGTTGTTTTGATCATAAAGTAAAATGCTGTAGTGTTCAGTTCCAGCTACCTGTGACAAATGTTTTGTGCCTCTGTAGACAACTGTTGTAATGCACACGTGTGAATAATAAACTGAGGCAGGATATTGTTGAAATTACAATTAAGAAATTGCAGGTGTTCATAATGTTTTGTAAAGACAACATTTTCAAAATGTCCTTGTACTTTTTTGCACTAAAACAAAGGGAATTATTTGAAGTTGTCGTTATTAATGAGCTATTATGTTATGATT
Source organism: Macroramphosus scolopax (assembly GCA_901007825.1). Lineage (NCBI taxonomy): Eukaryota > Metazoa > Chordata > Actinopteri > Syngnathiformes > Centriscidae > Macroramphosus > Macroramphosus scolopax. Next base: position 19,130 of record CAAKHC010010964.1, read on the forward strand.
TTACTGGTCCGGCCCATTTGAGATCAAAGTGGGTCGTATATGGTATATAGTTGTTCCCCTGACCAAGAGTCTAGAGTGTAACGTCATTTTGTCACAATGGTACAGAGTGGAAAGATTCAACACTAGAAACAGTGATCATCACTTTAATCTTTTATTAGTTATATCAAAACTGAGGTCTGGTTAGGTTTTAGGAAGAAAACTAAATGATTCTGGAAAGATGTCGTTAAAATACACAGTATTCTCAGGTTGGCGGTGCACGACTCTCATTTTTTCACACACACTTCGTCAATGAAGTCAGCAATGAAGTACCGTGAAGGCTGTGAGGTCAATAGGAAATATTGAAAGTTCACATTTCACACACAAAAAAACCAACTCATTATGTGATCTTCATCTTACCAGAAGAGCACGGCTAAAACTGATGTCATAGAGCAATTATAGTCAG
>CAAKHC010010964.1:27721-40096 GCA_901007825.1 Macroramphosus scolopax
CTCTCTAGAAGCTGTGGTGCATGCCAATACTACGCACACACACACACACACACACAATAATAGTAAATAAGAAAAAATAAACAATGTTCAAGCCAATTGAGGTTTAAAGGAGCATTTCTGATATTTATTACCTTTTTTTTTTAAAAGCCATGTTAACATTATTTTAATGCAGCACACGATTACTTCACATTCCGTGAACTGACGCTGATCCATTACTTTAACATCTAATTCCAGTTCGCAGTGGAAGCAGGTGATCCTCAATCGAGATCTTCTCAAACGTAATGTGATCTAATTGGTCGTTAATGTGGAGTTTCTATAACGATGAGGATCGTTTTGACTCGTTGGCAGAATCGACTTCACCGTTACCACATCTCACCCTCCGGAGCTCCTGGCGAAAGCATCGAAGCATTAACAGATTCAAGGTCAATAGATAGCTGGATGCTAAATTAAGGTCGGAGAGAGCGCATCATATTCAATCTACAATCTGATATTTACACTTCTCTCATCTCCATGTGGTGGAAAGTGCTGAGGTTGCACTGTGAGGAGCTCTGGGAACAATAGAGGTCATTTTTCATTTCCATGCCATCTCCATATGATTATCCTAACCTACATCTAACAGGTTAAAGTCCTCGGGAAGATAGTCAGTAACATCCTGAACCTGCAGCTGCTCTCCAGCGAGGCCCAGAGGTTGCTTCTTCAAAGATGTGTGATTTATGATAATATATAATGAGTTTCCGTCCTGAAAACGTCCATGAGATTTTCATAAAAAAGGATTCAGGCGTTCAGAAGCATCTGTTTAATCCACGTGTGGATGTTGATGAAGTCCCGTTTACTTAGAGAGAGCTTATTCATGGGACCGTAATTGTCTTGAATTTATGTGATGGCAGTATCCCAAACATGCCAGGTCACACAATAGAGATCATCACTCACCATCACCTCCTGGACCAAAGTGGCATAGAAGCAGGTGAGATCGAGGAGGTTCAGCGGTGCAGAAATGGAGGTAATGCACAATGCTGCTGACAAAGACAAGTAGCCTTCCATTCTGTTTGCAACAATGGCACTGCAGACTCCGAGCAGCTGCTGACACGGAGCAGGGTAAAGACGTTACTTTAAGAAACTGTTCAAGAAGTCAAACTAAGATAGAGCAGATGGATTTAAACTGGTTTACTGAGATCGGGCAGGTCCAGTGTGCTCTCCTTATCAGATAAGTGTAATGCCGGGATCAGAGTGCCACATATTTTCCGTCTCAGACAGTATTTCAGTCAGTTAAGGTGGTCGGACAGACTTCAGTGTTTGTACGTAGGTGACCTGAAGCTAGAAGCCATTCGACTTTATTGTTGTGAGATCATTTTCACCTTGATAGTCTAATTTTCTGTACATTCCTCAGCGTCCCATCAACAACATGTTTTCTTCCACTATGATACTACACTGTGTAAGATGAGCAAATCCACTGCCCTGTGTTTTATTTTTCGACTGATATCTTGTCGTCTAAGCAGGCTGAATTGACATTAAAGGGGGGAACTAAATATTCACTGTTCTCCTCGATAAGTGTCGGTTGGCATTTAAACCATCAGTTGATTGAATAGATTTCAACATTCAACAGCAAAACACAGAAAGACAAAGGTAGGAAACTCCCCAGAGGGTTGTGGAAGAGATGAAGGTGAAGTAAAGACGGGACCACAGCGTGATGTGAGAGTGAGTCATCGCTCCTCCGACTCATAGCTCAGTCAAACAACAGCTCCGAAAGTATGTTGCCTTCAAAAACATGTTTTACGATGCGTCAACACTGTAGTTAATGTCTGGTTAGGTACAAAAAACACAAGGGGAGGGAAACATCGTGACTTGGGTTTGAGGTACAGCTTCTCGGAGATTGTGATGTTCCTGTTAAAGGTTATAACAATGACCACGTGATTAAGGTTAGCTGATGTTCGTAGTTCTTAAAAGACAGTCTTGACTCACTGTTACATGTGTGATTTGTAGCTGGAAATGGGAATCAAACAGCGTTCTCCACTTTGAAATATAAGGACGTCACTCTGGACGGGATTTAATTTACAGGATAGCCGGCAAGTTTGACTAAAAATAATTGCTGCTGTAATTATTTCTGAGGTTGGGCTGAGGAATTACTCTTACCTGCACCTGGCGAGATTAAAATCCACGATCAGTGCATGTGATGATTATTAATATCCAGCCCTCCACGGAGAAGTTACTGTAGTCTGAGCTGGGCCTCGTTGATGAGAGACTAAAAGCTGATCACTGATCGTATTCTAGTCCTTTAATCATGCATCAATCATTAACTCAAAAAGGCCAAAAGAACATAAATACAAAGTGACAAAAAAAATCACACAATGTGACGTCTTTCATCAAACGGCTGAACGACTGCAGAAGGTTGGAGGTCAAACTATTACTGCTCCAACGAAGAGGAGAGAAGAGAAACCACTCAGGACCTAAATACACGTATATATAGATACACTTATTGAATCAGGATGTTTATTATTTGACGAGGAACTTAACTGGGATGTCTCAAAGAAGCTCCACAAGGTCTGTCCAGTCATTGAATAGTGATAACGGGCCTTTCAGCTGTTGTCAAACCTTTGGACCGAACTGAACCGACCTAAATAGAAGAAAGAAGTCTAACATGCAATATGATGAATGATTCCTCTCTGATTCATCACACATGTAAACACATCTGTTGCTGAAGAACGTGACACTGAAGCATCAGCTGTCCGTCCAGGCCGGGTTGGAGATGAGTGTTGACTCGTGTGAGGCTCTCTATGTGACAAACCTCCGGGTCAAGCTCTTTTCTTACACCGTTTTTTTTTCTTCTTCTCAGCAGCTCAAAGTCATTCAATAACATTTGCCCCTCACCATCAGACAGCTTGACCGCACATCCCTGACGTCAGCTGGACCAATGTGTTTGTGTTTCTGTTCATTTCTTTATGAATCTGAATATGTCTGTTGCTATTCAAGAACATGTTTTCAATAAATATACATACATCACTGCTGGATTTTACATTACTTTGTATGACATCTAATTTATCCTTCGCTAAGTCCCGCCCCCCCTGGTTACTGTTGCTACGCCTGTCAAGCATCGCCTCCAGCATGGCAGACTCGAGCGTTTTCACCTGTGTCAATGACGTGTAATCTCAACTCCCAGTGAGAATAGCATGAAGCAGACAGAAAGGACCGCAGGGTGTATCTGAGAGCTACAGTCAGACGACCTGTCAACAGACTGATGAAGATGAACCCGACGTTAAGTCGAGGGAAAATCGAAAGGTTCCCAAAGCAAGCTTGAGGACCCAAACCTTTTATAGTTCTGTCAGACAACTCACGTTTAAATGTTTATTGAAACAGCAGAACATGGTCACAGTTTGGCGTCCAGGCTCCGACCCCATGGGGAGTGATGAGCGAATATCTTCGACCCCCTATCAGTTGACTAGCCATTGACAGGCAGAGGGAGAGATGGGAAACCCCTTTGAGTTTCAACTCACCACCAAATTGGGAGACTGTGATTGGTAGGTGACGTGGACAGTTGGGCGTGTCGCGTCCGATCAGCCGTGCAGCTGGAGTTGAGCTCGCAGGCGTCTGTGAGTCGCTGGTCCATATCTGACATCTCTCCTGTTGTGTTTCGGGTTTAGAAAAAGTAAAAAATTCAACAACCTCCGTAAAGTTTGTGCGTATCTGCTGTCGGACCAGCTTGTTCCTTGGTCACACCGATTCGACAAGTCTCCTGTTGCGTCGTCACAGGCAGTGACGGGTCGGTAGGATCGGTCTCTCAAGCGAAGGGTCAACTGGATATACGTATATAAGATACGTACTATATCTTTCAAAACCACACGAGTCATAATGAAGAGTGCCGAATGAAGGTTAACCATCAGTAACACAGAGAAATTGTTTGCCTTCTCATATTTCCTAGTTTCTTAGAAGCTATCTTTCTTTCCTACGTCGTGCTTACAGGTTGTCAGAGTTCAGACTTCATTCCTCCTGAATCCTTTTCAACATCATTTCCCGTCACTGGATATCAAAGCCAACAATGGCAGTTAATTTGCCTCAGTGCCTGAATGGGTCGGGCTCACCATCGGTCCCGCCGTTGCCACAATCCATCTCTGTGCAGATATGTGGCGGCAGAATGAGACCGCATGATGAAATCCGCATAAAAGTGGATCAGACTGTGAAGTTCACAGGTTTATTGTATTGTAATAGGATAGATGAGGCCGAGGGAGATACAGGAAGAAAGAGACAGACCCAGGGACTGAGAGAGACGGAGAATGGAAGGATGCAGACTGATGGTGATAGGGAGAGCTGCCCAGCTCTGGGACTAATTAAACTGCCATTGTTGGCTTTGATACAGAAGGATGACGAATGATACTGACTGCGGTTCAGGGGGAATGGAGTTTGCAAGTAACACTGCAGGCTGAGCTCTGACATTGTAATAATTCTTCCACCTTCATCCTACAATATTAGCACCAAGGCAGCCGTTAAATATTATTATGCTTACTTTTATTTAACAGAAGCCTCGGCCATTTTGCCCTCTGCCAGTTTCTCATAGAGTATTGCACCAAAGGTATGTTGCACATACGTCTGCACACTTGTATTTGCAGGATTTTTATGTTAGAAACTCCAGATTAGACATTATATCCCCTCTATCCCCGATGAGGCCGTCCGCCTCTCCTCTGCACTGTCAGGACTCCAGTTGGATTTATTGTCTAATGATCTTTTATCCATAAAAGCTGTGTAGCCTGGACGACACAGTCAATTCATGACATCATTGTTCAGCTGTAGAGGCAAGGGACTGATAAAGGGGGAACTAAAGTTTGAACATGGTGATAATAAGTTCTCCATCTGATATTAAGAGCCGGTGATTATAGCTCAGATACACTGAATCTTTACTGATGTGTAAACCATGTTACGCCTTTTGCCCCTTTGCTGTCATTGTATGCAAACCACTGTAACAATTCCATTTGGTGCAGAAAACAAAACAGTCAAACAAGCCCAGAGTGTAATTATAGCTTTATGTCAACATGCTAGTGCAGTGTGAATTATATTGCAGGGGATCCTAATCCCTTAAGAGACCAGATTAATTAAAACATTTTGTTGGTTGTTGCTTTGAATTCATTTATCTCATTAAACACACAAACAATTATTACAATGTACACGTTATTATAGCCCCAGACTGTCAACCCATATGAGAGTTAAATAATGAAGATATAATGGCTTATACCATATCTCATTATTTCACACAATCTCCAATTAGAAAACCACGATTGGGAACGCAGGCCAAATTAAAACCAGTAATCCCAGTGGACTACTGGGATTAGACCAGGGAGCAATTATTATTTCTATTAACGAGCCTGTAATAAGGCCACTGACTGGATTGATAACCAAGTGTGTGTGTGTGTGTGTGTGTGTGTGTGTGGCCAACGTGTGAAATACACCCTCCACTAGGGGAGGTGGTGCCTCACCCAGACCTGAACAGTACACGCTTGTATAAAGTTGCATTTGTCAGCACAGAACTTTCTCCCATGAATCTGAAATGTAGACGTGTGACTCCAAGCATGCATGAAGATCATCAAACATACAAACTTTAACCCCTCGTGCACGTACACGTGCTGTCGAAGAAGTACAGCTGCCGGACAGGCCGGAGAACACGGTGAATGTTTTTCCTCTTCGTTCCTTTTTTTTCGTTCGATAGCTCTTCAGTCTGTGATTTCACACCCTGACCTCTTCTTCCTCGACTCATTTCCTCGCCCTCTGGTGGGGTTCAGAGCTTCAGACTCGGTAAAAGCCGCTGACTCACACTCGCAGCTACTTTTGGGACCGAGCCTCTCTGTTTGTACACATGTATGTACAAATGTGATGCGACATTATCTGCTGGCTCAGATTAGACAAGATGTGGTGCATTTACTCTGTTTAACACTAACGTCGTGACGAAAGGTTTTAACCTGGTAAATTAAAAAGTGAATGTTACCTCTGCAGCTAGTGGCCGCCTGGTAATTGGCGTGTCCATAGAGACCCTGGACCCCTGACTGCCATCCGTGCATGAAGGTGTTTGTCAACGTGTTAGCAGCTTGGCACCTCACAAAGGAGCTCATGTCAAGAAGTGAGAATGTCATTGTGAATGTGTGAACTAAGTCACACTGTTGCATAGCGAAGACCGTGAAGGCAGAGAGGTGCGATACGAATCCACCCCAATTTGTCATTTTTAAAGCTGACAGTTTTACTACTTACTTTACTTTACTTACTTTATTGGGTATTTATTCACACACATGCACTATAGAGGGATCTGACTTTCTGTAGCCACTCTTAAAGCCACCAGTAAAGACAACATCGTATCACAAGATGTGAACCATCAGCACTTTTACCATGAAGTGTTTTAAGAACGTGTCAAATAAAATCAAGTAACAAGTGTTGGAAAAAGGCTTAAAAAAATCTACCAGCCGAGCAACATTTTTACAAGCACAACTAATAAAAAGCAGACAAGGAGCGTCGAGGGGGGTCGGATTGAGGCGGGGACACAGGAACAGAGGGAAACTGGTTCACTGCTGTGGTCATTCGGTAACACATTCATGGTTTAAGTTTTTTGTCTTTGGCATGGTCCTTTGGTTTTAAATGTTGATTTACTTCTTGTAATTATCGCCGTGGCGCTTTTAATTAGCAGCAGCCTGGCGGCAAGAACCTGCAGTATGACTATTGCTCCTCGTTAGGTCACGGTTCTCCTCAATTGCTTTTTCAGATCGACGTAGACACATGATTGACAGGCTCAGAGAGCCAATCAGAAGCAGAGTAGGGCCAAGTCCTCATGGCGAATGTTGTACGCTTTTTTGTTGACATAGCTGGAGTCCAGACGGTTTGTCATCAAGGCAAGACAACTCAGATGAGGGGAGTCCTTCATCCTCGGCTCATATGACTGTTGTTTATGTCAATGGAAGAACTTATTTAAACGAAGAGGGGTACGGAAAGAGGTAGAGGAGAAAAAGAGATAGAGAGTGCAAAGGTTTCATGCTGGAATGTGATAGTACTTCCTGAATCCTTCCTTGACCTCGAGCCACTGAGGTCGCACTCGAACACCTTCCCCAGCAACTTTCAATGGCACTTTCTGCTCCCCCCAATAGTAGAAATATATCAACGTATCTATTCTATATAGATTCTCCTCTTTAAAAGACTTTTTGATTGCAGGATCCGTGTTGTTATTTGCATGTAGGAAATGGGAACCTGTTGTTGTAAAGTGACTGAAATATTCCTCTTCATCACAGCTGAGGAAGGTAGTTGAGAAATGATTTCATCAGAGTGATACATAATTGATGCAACTGCATGGATGCAGGCTAAAATGAAAGCCTGCGACAGTCTCACCACGACGACACCGGGGTAAGAAATTCCTTTCATCACCATCTTTTCAAATGCTTACACAGAAATGTGTCCTTGGCTGTTTCTGCTCGACATTTTTCAAGAAATTTCTCCCAGAATGCAGTGTGATACCGCAGTACCGTCGATGACTCTTTATTCTACGAAATCCATTTTAAGAATAATATTCATCATACGTCTGTTTATGCACGTCGTGGGCCTGCTGGATTTTTAGTGAAAAAAAGTTAACTCATCATCGGCATGCCATCATTAGAGTACTGGAGTACCAGATTATAATTTAATACCGCCCAGATGCACAAGCCTTCTGAAAATAATGTGCCAATTTGCACCACTACATACCACCTTTACACTAAATGACAAATGAAGCATGTATAAAGCGCCATGGCAGGTGCCAGCCAGCTTTTTTAGGATTAGATATGGGTCCTTGTCGTGCTCAAGGACACTTCAACACGGTCAATGCACGAGCCGGAGATCGAAACCAGTACCTTCTGATTACTAGACGGGCAGTCAATCCCTCAGTTATTCAGAACCATGCAGTTGTTCTTCATTGTTGCTTGCAGAGATGCATCTCACCCGTGCAGTTTGCATTTCTTCCTCATGCATGTGGTGTAACTGAAGACAATGGAAGTCCTGCATAGGTAGTGCAATCGGCTCGGCACTCCGAAGGATCAAATACTGTATTCAGTATACAATATAAACTTACATCAGACAAGTACCTGAGTCGACCCTGAAGAACCAGGAATGCTTGTGTGGAGAAAAGAAAAAAAAGACAAACCTCTTATATTTCAGAGAAAGAAAAGTCAGTGTGTAAAGACATGCATGCACGATCCCAGAGACGTCCACTAAGACCTTGTAGCTTGCTGAATGACAGTATTGCGATTTGTTGTGTAATTCAAAGTGTGCGTGACTTTTCAGCACCACCACTCACCAGGAATGGATGTAATAAAAGTATTATAGTATCGCAATTTAATGTAGAAAGGGAGGATGTTTAAAATGTGGGGGCCAACATGTTTGGCTTGAAAGAGTAAAAGGAAATTAACAGTTGAATTCCACATGTTTTATTCAGCTCTTGTTTGATGTCTGGCCATTTAAAATGCTCTGAAACAGCATAAGCAATGGAATGTGAATTATTGCTGAGGCAAAAAGCTCCAAATAAACAGGGTTGAACTCGGCTGTGCCCAGAACAAAAGAAGAAAAGACCAGCGAATAGAAGTGGAGAAGATGATTCATTTGTTGCAAAGTACAAACAGTTGAATATAATTAAATTCACAGACTTAAAAATGTAAACCGAACTACGTACTATCGGTGTATTTCTACTCGTTGTGCCTCTCTCTGATCTGACCACATTACCTGTGTGACGTCCTCATTGGTCACATCATTCATAAGCTGGGTGCACATGATCAATCATTTGGTATTCTGATTGATCAGCTGCTATATTGGATGTGAAAAGCTTCGGTCCGTCCAAATTCATTATTTCTAACCTTTCTATCATCTAGTTGCCGAATAATATTTAGCTCCTTTTAGACTTTGAATTAAAAAGGAGCTGCGTCCGTTCATGGAGAGGCTGCTTCACCCGCGGTGCCTCACAGAGATACAGCAGGTCCTTCCTTCCTTCCTGCAGCAGTCAGGAAGGAAAGAATCCATTTTTATTCAGTTTGGGCTTTTAAACTGATTACAAATGGAAGAATGTGGGTCCATGTAAACCCACCAAATGTTATCACAACTGTCTCACCACCATCTGCTCTGGCGAGGTCATCGTCTGCATCTCATTCAACTGTGGCATCTGTGCCCACTTCTGGAACATCTTCATCAGTTTCCCTGACAGCTGGCTGCGTTTCTGTCTGTTGTGTGAAGATGATCCCAAACCTCATCACCCTCATGATCACTTAAGTTGGTGCTCTGCCCCCGTGAATGTCTGTCGGTGGGATGTGACCTTCCGCTGTCACAGTCTCACATGTTGCTCCGCCAGTAACAAACACAGGCTCCGTATTTAATTTGGAATTCTTGACAAAAAACCACACTTGGCTCAAAGAAGCTTCACTGAAGCCTAATTAACATTAAAGGCCACAATCTGTAATTCATCTTTTAGACTTACTTATATCTTCCCGTTTTTGAAGTTTAATCTTCAAACACCAGCACTTTCCATCTCTTCCCTGTAATTATCGTGACTTTATTTGTGACAAATATTTGACTCTGCTACGAACTGGTTCACTGTCAGATGAACGTCCATGCACTGTTGGATCTGCGATCAAATCATCTGCATTAATGCCGGATCCAATATGAATCGGCTCAGTCGATGATGATCTTATCTTCTATCATCCACTTCACATGATGATTGATCTGCTCAAAGTGCTTCTCTCGTCAAATATAAGCAGCTTCAAAAAGTTTCATCTAAAGCAGTTAAATCACAGTCACAACTGGAAGTCTTCATCTTCTAATTCCTTGTATATTTTTCAGTGCTATTTAAATCAAAACAATTTAATTGATAAGGAAAATCTTGACTCCTGCATTGTTTGTATGTTTCAAGCCATCAATTTACCTTCAATTTACCATATGTTTATCACGTATGTCTCTTTAATCTTATTTACTAAGCTCCTATTTTGTCTTTTGATAAGAAAGAAAGTGAAAATAAACTTCATTTATTCACTCACAAAAACTACTGGTACGAGCATTAAACCTAGAATGCTACAATAAGAGCTGTTACGGTGAACCAACACAGAGTCTGGTGGATCCTCCGGAGGTTCATCACTCTCTCATTAGAGCTCATTTCTGACAAGCAGGGTAGATTATTGACACTGTAAACTTGTATAACAGGAATACTGTCTTCGTTCGTGTATTATGTCGATTGCCTCTCACAGCTGGAGAATGACACTGTGCAACAAATGCATCCAGAGTACAAAGGCTGCCTCTTCATGAATACTGAAGCAGACGGTGGACATTACAGACCAGGCTGCAACACAAAGTGGGAGCTGTCGCTGTTGGTTGTTGATGCGAACTTCATCGGCCTGAGCCGGAGGGTGAAACTCTATTCATGTTCAAACACAAGCCCTCGTGCTGCTCCACGCTGGGGCTCATGTATCGTCCAATCTTCACCCTACAGTGAGGGTCCGTGTCAAGTGAGAGAGGACATGAGATGATGTGCGATAGCTATGTTGTCCAGCTATCGCCAGGCGAAGACCACCGGAGACAGACTGTAGAACAACCAGAGGTCCTGAACACAGTGACTCACCTTCACCTCCTGAGGTACCAAGTGGTAGGAGACAAGAACTTGTGGGACAAGCAGAGAGAGAGAGAGAGAGAGAGAGAGAGAGAGAGAGAGAGAGAGAGAGAGAGAGAGAGAGAGAGAGAGAGAGAGAGAGAGTAAAGGAAGCTAATCTCAGTTTGGTTTCTGCATGATCATTTGAGAATATACAGCCATCATTAATGCTTTGACAAAGTGTCTGAGATGGGCCTTCAGAGGTTTTAACGTGGCCATTTAATCACATACTGACTCACACATGTGATGCCAGGTGCATATAATTAATTACAAGCTGGTACCATCAAGCGGTGCCGTTAAAGACACTATTGATGTCTCCTTGGAGTCGCCGTCGTTCAGTCACCTCCAAATGACAGGAGTTCTCCTCCTCTACCTCGACAAACACTTAGAGGAGCTCAACTGGCAGGTATCTTCATCATGACGGACATTCCTATAAACCCATGAGACCAAGGATTATCACACATAGTTTTTTGTACCTTCATGACACAAACGTTTTGTTATCACGGTCCTTCCAGGTTTCATTAAAAAAGATCCAAGTACATTATTCTATACATTGTTTGATGAGTGATGTGAGGTGAGGTCTGAGAATCACTGCCTACTATTTGTGTCGGTAAAGACACAGAACACAGGAAGCCGTCACATCAGGAGGGAGACAGATGAACAGACAACAGTGGCTGTTCCTCAGAAAGCACAATAGTAACCAAATATTCACCATTAGGTTTTATCCTGCACCCACCAAATCATATAATTAGCGATGATGTGAAAGTCTCATAGCAGATGTTTAGATTAACAGTTACAGATAGGTATAGTTATTCATGATTAACTCCTAATTGGCCATCGACCACAAGCTGGCCGGTCAGGGACAGCCCCCGGGGCTGTACAGTGCCCCGGTCTGTCCACGTGATTACAGCTTACTGCAGGACAAAGATCTTATATAGATATCTTGGTACAAACCGCAGACACCAGGGATGGTCAGTGGGCTCCACCTGATCTTTGTACTGGTTCTATGTGGGCGACACACAGGGTGCTCTGAATGATGTCACAGCAACACTGCTGCCGTCACTGGTTGCACTGGTTCCACTGCTTTATACAACAAAAAACATGACAAAGAATATCTTAAATACAAAGGAATATATTTATTTCCATCAACAGTCACTTTTTTTTTTAATCAAGTATCTAAAATCGGTTTGTGTACTGGAATAAAGAAGTCATCGGTAAACAATGTTTGATCATTTACGAATTGCTATTTTGGATTTTTTTGAATTCAATATTTCAAATGTGCCAATTGAAGCTAAATTTCAATTAGAAGATTTTCTGCCTCAATAAATGTCTTGATGAAGTGATGATGTTGTGCCAGACTGTGTCCCCATGTATGACTGACACTCTCCCAACCAAGCATTGGTATTTGAGTTTATAGGAGGTTTCATATTGCCAATCAACACTAATATAAAGTTTTAAAATTAGGCTTTTGTGTCCAGAAACCAGCTGTGTTTCCATCTGGAGACAAAATCAAATCAGTGAAACATACCTAGAGGGAACCTGGTTGGCACACGAATTGAGACCAACTAAACACGAGCGCAGTTCTTGTCCTTTCACTCGTGTGCACGTTGCACGTTGCAAGTGTGTGTGTGTGTGTGTGTGTGTGTGTGTGTGTGTGTGCGTGTGTGTGTGTCTCTGTGTGTGTGTCTCTGTGTGCTGTGACCTTTCTGCAGCAACATGGTTCACTTAAAATGGGAGCTGGATGTTAACGCTAGCTGGCA
>CAAKHC010010970.1:35431-85551 GCA_901007825.1 Macroramphosus scolopax
GGTGGCCTACGTAATAAAAGTGCCAAATATCAAGTCGTTTTGATTCATTTTTTTCGGAACCCTAAAACTAGGTTTCGGGTTAGGGTTAGGGTTAGGGTTGGGAATCAAGGCTAGGGTTAGGGTTTCGGAAAAATATTTGCCATATATCTGTTAGATCACATTTAGGAATAAAAGATGGCTTCTTTTTTTCCCCGATAGCATCTAACAAATGAGAAATTAATTATAATCAAGATATAGGTGAAAAAAAATCAAACGACAGCTAGCCTGCTAGCTAACAACAGGATAGTTCCCTGCTAATAAACACAAGAAAATACCACGACAGCCAGCTACGAAGGGGCTGAACTCGCTGACCGACACGGGAAACCTTTCTCAGATGGTGACTTCATCAAACAGCCTCACTAAAGTGGCAGGAATAATGTGCCCGGAGAAGATGCAGGAATTCAACAACGTGAGCGCGTCCAGAAACACAGCTGTGTTAGCTAACTTAAAACACCAAGTGTCAGATGAAGCTTGTGCTTTAGATTTTTACTCGACTGCATGTGATGAGAGCTCAGATGACACAGACACCGCACAGCTGGTGAGTTTTTTTGCCGGGAGTTGACGGTAACTTTTTCAGTCGATTTTAAAATCCCTAACACTCAAAATAATCAAACAAAATCTTTACATAAACCAAAAACTATCTGCATGGCTGCAAACAATCCAGAAAAAATGTCTTTACTTTGGTAATATTTGCCTGTAATAATGCAGGTCGCTGTCTCCCCTGAAGAAGAAGTTCAGAACGTTGGTCATCAGTTATTGGCTGTGAGACAGCGTTGGAAAATCTATGACTCCTGCTTACGCATAAAGTTCTCCACTGGCTCTCGAGGTTGTAATGGTTTCTTTTATTGCAGTGGTGACATTAGTGTTAGGCGGTGGACTCGGTACTGGTCGTAGTCCAGATGATTAGTTTGTGGTTATTGGGTGGATCTCAGCAGTGATGCAAGGCGGCCGACTCCTACGTGTTGTCTGTTGCTGCTGCATCACAGAGGCGTGAGAGTAAAGACGATATGACTATAATCTGTGTTTTTAGATCGCTGCCACTGTTAAAGGGAGTTGTCATGGTTCTATACTTGTCCCTCATGCAGGGGACTCATTAGTGGAGTGGAGTTTTAGCTCATGTTGTCCTTGGCTCCTTTTTGTGAGCCGATAAGCCTTTGAGAGAAAAGAGTCAGCCTGAGATAAGATTGTTATTATGACTTCCCAGGAAGCCGGTGGAACTCTGAGCGGAAGAACCCGGGTGTTTGAGGCGCTTTCTCTCCCACATATGATGTTTGTTTGTGGACATCATCCCCTGAAATACGGCGGTAATCCCCAGAATACCCACAGGAATGATGCCTGTGTGAAATTCCGCTGATCCACTGTGGCTTGGATTCAATTCTACATGATTGTAGAGCCAAATCCAGTAGAAATAAATAACATACAGAGGAAGGCAGACATGTTTACTTTCATTATCTTTCTCTTATTAAACAGTAAACTGAATCTTATGGGATTTTCTTTGCACTCAGTGAATGAGTGGGTATGTTATTTTGTTTTCTTAATCAATTAAAAAAGGAACCAGCATATTTTTCTCGCTGAGTTTCCCCTCGCGGGACTGTTAAAGGAATAAACTTTAAGTCTGACTCAAGTCTAACGCAGCCCTGTGAAGCCGTAATATACTGTTTAATATAAGTGTTGAAATTGCTACTTTAAATTAATCCAAATGGACTTTTAAAAGATATTTAGGTTGGAGCTTTGTGCAGGAAAAAACTGTCCTATTTCTATTTTCCCCGGAGCGTTCGTTTTGTTCTACAAGGTTCATATCCAGGTCTGTGCAACTTGTGGAACCGTCCGACCGTAAAAGTTTTATTTGCAAGCGGCAAATAATCGCGCTGTGTGAAGCTCGGCCCGCGGCGCCTTATGAGTTGGCTTTAACACTCATGTGGTGACGCTTGATTACAATATAATCGTGTTGCACTGTTTCTCCAGCGTGATGAAGGTCCACAGGAGGAAGACGTGTTCAGAGTCGGGTCGTTTTCCAGCTCCTGCTCGGTGTTTTTATATGCAGATCTGCAGCATGTTAAACACACCTGCAACAAATACATAAAGATCTTATTTGTCTTTATATATCTATGCTGCTGTGTGTGAATGTATTTGCATGTTTTTCTCTCTGCGTACTCAAGTCAATTTCCTTCTCCATATACAGTAAATATATTTCTCATGCACACAGGCAGCTGCCTAGAAACCCGCCCGCTCGCTGTCTCAGACACTCAGGCCGGGCTGACAGGAGGCCTCCCCACCCGTCGTCCCATTAACCTCCTCCCTCCGAGGCGCTTCTACAATAACTGCCCTGGGATTATCTCATCTGTACGATTTGTAATGTTACTCGGGTGTTGTTTTTCCTTCATAGCATTTTATCCCCGTAAATCTCAACAAAGAGTGAATGGGATTAAGAGGTTCGGACCACCCTCAGATAAGAAGCTCCACTGGAGTTTAGACTTGGGAGGAGACTGTGTGATCGCTGGGGGGGCCGGAGGCGAGACTGCTGCTGTGATCACATGCAGGTCAGCGACGAACGCTAACCCCAAATATGATATGAAGATGAATTGATTTACAAACCCGTCTTTGTCCCCGGGATGAGCGGAGTGACTCCTGGTGCGACGTGTGAGGAGCATTAAACCCCCCCTCGCTGTTCGCCGTGTGACTTCCTGTTGTCACGGCTTTTGTTCGAGCAGACATCTGTGTTTCGCAGTAAATGATGTGATCACCATGAGAAAATGCTGCAGCCTTGTCGGCGTTCCAACACGTAGGAAGAGTTCTCTCCTCCTTCACCTCTGAACAGACGCCAGCTCTCCTCTCTGTGAGCGTTTCATGACACAATATACGGATGATGGATTAAGAAAGCTTTCCTCACTGACAGTTCCTCGCGGAGCACGCTGGATCTCCTCTCGCTGATGCTCACTGGCAACCTCAGCTTTGGGTTTGTGGATGATTTACGACCTTCGACAGCTCATTGATAATCAGAGGACGGCTTCATTGCTTAACTCCCAGGCCGCTCTGAGTCACCTGCGCTAATACGTCATCTGATCTTAGCTTTGGGCAGATGTTGTGTATCGGTCACGTGTCAGCAAGAAGTTGCAGTATTGTGATGCAGAAGATCAGTTTTGGGTAGCAAGCTGTTGAGTTTTATTATAGAAAAGCAAACTTAAACATCTGTGCAGCCAACTGTCCGTGCGCTGAACAGCATCCTGGCATGTGAGTGCACGACACAACCAAAAACAGATCAGTAAAACATTTATCTTGCAAGGCCGCTGTCGTCCTGTGAGGTCACGCGAGAATCCGTTTTTTTAGTTGCGGTCGGATTTTCGCCCAGAACACAACAATGTTGAGATGTTGTCGCTCATCTCCCGAGCTGGCTGACGTCATCTCGTGACAGATGTTGATGGACAGTTGGTGCGTCCGATCACCTGCCAAGGAGTTTCTAAATAGTGCCGCCCTTTTCCAAACAGTTTCCAGATGGTTCTGTGTAAAAAAACCATCTGGGATAATAAACATATAAACACATCGTTTCATAGTGCGACTGGTTGAAGGATCCTCCGATTCCTTGTAAATCAACTGTATTTGATTATAGCATCTTTAAACTTATAGCTTCTTTAACGTCTTCAGCGTGATCCAAATCATCACATGGTAGCTTTAACTTCCTTTCATTCCCTCATCAAACATGTTACCAACCGCCCTCCCTTCCTCTTCTTCTTCCAGAACCACTTCCACGGCTGCATCGCCTGTCGCATCATCTACCGCTCGGATGAGTTTCACCCCCCCATCCTGCCGCCGCGGGCCGACCTGACCGTCGGCCTGTACGGCCAGTGGGTGAGCCAGCGCTGTGAAGTCCGCCCGGAGGTCCTGTTCCTCACCCGTCACTTCGTCTTCCACGACAACAACCACACCTGGGAGGGCCACTACTACCACTACTCTGACCCCGTCTGCAAACACCCCACCTTCAGCATCTACGCCCGCGGCCGCTACAGCCGGGGGCTTCACTCCACCCGCGTCATGGGAGGGACGGAGTTTGTCTTCAAAGGTAACTGGGTTCAGATTAACGACGAATTCAGTTGCAGTTTCGAAAAATGATGTAATCCTCTTCTGTGCTCCTTCACACAGTGAACCACATGAGAGTGACGCCCATGGACTTCGCCACCAACTCCCTCCTCAACGTCTTCAACGGTAACGAGTGTGGAGCAGAGAGGTCATGGCAGGTCGGGGTGGAGCAGGATGTCACCGTAACCAACGGCTGCGTGGCGCTGGGCATCCGTCTCCCCCACACCGAGTACGAGCTCTTCCGCATGGAGCAGGACGCCCACGGCCGCTACCTGCTCTACAACGGCCAGCGTCCCAGCGACGGCTCCAGCCCCGACAGGCCGGAGAAGCGGGCCACCTCCTACCAGATGCCCCTGGTCCAGTGTTCAGCAAGCAGCCAGTCATCAGACTACGGCCACGGGGACGACGGCGACGGGCCTCAGCGGCTCCACAACGGCTGCGGAGGGCGTCACGGAGGCGGCCAGGATCACGTCATCGTGGCTCTTGTTGCATTTTTCATGTCTCTGCTTTTCTGCTGGCAGAGCTAGAGAGAGGATTGTTTCTACCGACAGACATGAGACGAGTGGGTGGATTAAGAGTCCCAACAGGGACTCCGCTTGTTAAAACTTTGGTATTCTAATACGAATATCCTGAAGCTGGTCCCCCGAAACCCTCTGAACTCCCTCCCAGTCACCAAAGACTTGACCACTGCACCACAAAAACTGCACTTTAGAGTGGATCCAAAGACAAGCCGGCCTCGGCCTCCACGCGGATATAAAGATGCCTCTATAACGTCACGGACGTCGGTGCGTCACTTCGTTTACCCAAAATCATTTCTGCAAACAGATGCTGTTTTATGGGTTTTCTGCAATGAAACTCTGACAATAAGCTCCTTGTCTCCAGAAGAGGTGCACAGGGGACATCTTCTTTAAATGGACTGACTTTCAGACTTTATAAAACACACTAAAGCTATGTTGATCTTTTAAATTAGGATTCTGGTAGAATTCTATGAAATAATCAAATTAATGTACTGAACATTGAACACGTTTGATCGGTTTTAATTCAAAATATTCCATTGAAGTATAATGTGCAACAACACTGTGTGATTTCACTACGTACAGTAAACCCAAATATATAATTGTTAAAGGACATGCACGCATACATTTGATCCATTTCATTTTCTAGAAATAATGCTATGATTTAATTTGGTATTCAAGTCAATCTCTTGATATCTATCTACACAAATGTTCTCCTTGAGGTCTCAACGTAACTTCGTTCTCCTGAGATAATAACATAATTAATGTGACATCTCGAGTTAACTGATTAACGTGGTCGGCCTGGTGCTCCTCGAGATGTCCGTCATCATGTGAGCTTCCCTGCTGACTGATGGAAACCCTGAAGCCTGGATAACCGTGTCGAACACTAATGTGTTAATGATCAGTGACAGCAGGGCACAAAGTGAACGACGTCCTTCAATGATTTAATATATTAGATTATCATCTCGAGTTCATTATGTCATTATCTTGGAAAAATATTATTCTGAGATTGACAAACAAACTGACCACCTGGCCTTTAGGGAACTCCGTACATCAGCAGATGGTTGATGGGACCAACATGTAAACATCTGATCTCCTCTGCAGGTCTTCTAACAGTTGTTGCATTCAAAGATCACAAACTACACAACCGCTCAAACGTCCTGCTATCAGATCCCACTCGGGAACTTGGAGTTTCTATCACAACTATAACTTTGTTTGTTGGTATTTTAAAGAACAAATTGACTAAACTAGTAGAAGGAATTACATTTTCCTTTTAACTAATCATCATGTTCTACTTTGAAATCGATGCAGTCACAGAGGAACTCGATCCAGAAACAGTCTCACATTCATAGAAGAACATCTGCATATTAAGTGCTAAAGACAGATTCTGCTGATGCACCGGTGTGTTGCCTGTCCGCTCTTTGCTCCTACGTTTATGGAGTGATAAACTAAGACCCTGTTGGCTCAGTCGGTAGAGCATGAGACGGTAGAGCATGATACTCTCAGGGTCGTGGGTTCAAGCCCCACATTGTGCAGAATCTGAACCCTTGTAAGTCACTCTGGATAAAAGTGTAAATGTAAACTCCAAATACCTTGTAAATGTAAATAAGCTCCTCAGGTGTAGTTCTGTTCATGCACTCCTCAGTTACCAAACAGCCACTGGGACATCGTCACATGACAACATGTGGATCACACCAACAGTGTGACACTGTGATTCTGACACACATGAACCTTCACACAAAGAAGCACAATACACAGTGTGTGTGCAGAAAGTCCCCTACAGCCAGTTTACTATCACTGATGGTGCAGATGTCCAGTGTATCCAGATTAAAGCTGTACTAATGCTTCCAGAATCACGTCTGTAACTGGATACATGTGAGATTAAAGGTTTGATACTCCTCCGTGTTGGTTTGATGTGCACCTGTTCTCATGTATGTTTCATCAGTGTGGTGGTTTAGTTTTACATACTGGAACATGTTATTTTGTTAACGGCCTTATTAGATGTTTTACAGTGGCCACAGGAGCATTTAAACCCCCTTTATGGGAGGAGGTGTGGATGGAGGAGGGTGGAGGTCCACATGGAGGCTGCCAAATACAACTAGGAGCAGTTGGAGACAAAACACACTCAGTCCTGGATGTAGGATGGATGTTTTCAGACTCGGATCCCAGAAAATGTTTCCTAAAAACACCTTTGATGTGCCACAAAGATACAATAGTGATTTCCAGGGTTACTGTCAGCTCACACACAGTCAGGGATTCTCTGTGGAAATGGTGCATTGGTGTAGAACAGCATCAGGAGAAAGTCGGTGTTCAGTCTTTCTCATGACACTGAACACCGACTTTCTGGAGGAGCCGGGGATCAACCCGGTGACCTTCTGAGTGCTGGACAGCCACTCTAACTCCTGAGCCGTGCCGCTCCGCTGCCGCTGTGGATCAAATACCTTGAGAACTGCATCAGAAAATAAATCTGGCCACTTCAGCAAAACAATGACATGATCACAGCAACTGAGCCGTCCAGTGAAGTGATGCTGACGTGTGGAGTTAAAGTCCAGTACAGAATATATAAAATACATTTCAAATGTAGTTAATAATTTAGTTTGCCAGTGACAAATATTTACTAAGATGGCTTTTTCAAGTTGGTAAAATAAAACATCTATGGTATTTGTGTATTGGAGTTTCTCATTAGCCAGCAACTCACGATACAGATACTTCTGTGGTAAATATCCAAAACTTACTTCTTTTTTTTTTAATTCTATGTAGGAAGGTCGTCTGTTTGCAATCACAGTGCAGCATGCAACATGTCATCCTCCCACTCTGCTCATACGTAGACAACATCCAGTGAGCTGCTGCGTCCTCCTGGTGTCAGTAGGACTCCTAATACTTTACACCTGAATAAAATAATGGCAGGATTAATAAGCAATTAGTGAAGAATGATTTCTATTCGATCCATCAGGCTGACAGAAAAGCTTGTATTTGCCGCTGTGGACTTCGAGAGCCCATCTAGAGCATCACCAAACCATTACACATCTTCCATTCTTAACTCAGTGGGAGCTAAGACACCTTCCACTTTCACTCTGCTCATCTACTCTAAATATTGAACAACAAAAGTATCCGATGGAAAACGCGGTTGGAAACCTCGGTACACAAACCCAGCTCGCTCAAACTGGAGGAACTAACGTGCGACCATGACACAGGTGACGGTGCATCGTCTGGGACGGACACAGGAAGAGACGGATATCAAAAGCACTTTCTCATTTTTTATTTTTCAATGCTTAATACCATGGGACAGGGTCTTTAAGAATGGAGACTTTTCAGTCAATAATTGCCTCAGAAGGAATATAAGATTTGTATAATAATTATAATAATAATAATAATAATAATAATAAAGTCTGCATTGGTGTTGTCAGGAAAAGGAAAGGACAGAAATGTACAAGGAGGAGGCACCTGTATCCCCAGCTGGACCTGAACATTCCAAGACAAGAAGTAGAAATTACAAACGGAACAAGTTTACTTCAGAGGCAATCCAGCAGAAAGGTAACCAGGTCTGTAGATGGAAGTTTTCCTTTTCATGGTTAAAAAGGATTTAAAACAATGATTTACAAGACACCTAACATTCCATTCAACTCCTATTAAAAACATCAGAGAAGAGAGAAAGCAAAAATGGTTTTGACTTCCCTCTCGCTCATGTTTCACTTTCGGTGCATCGTCCATGTTGACTGACAGCGTACAACTTTCATTGTCCTGCCGAGTCACCTGAAGAATCCAGCCATCAAGAACAGAAAAAACAGAGAAGGGAGCGGAAACGCATTTCTTTTTTTGTGTGTTTGCGTTTCCTTTCCCGACTCTGTGTACTAACCGCGTGAGATTGTAAAAAGGCGACGCCTTCACATGATGCTGTACAGATGTGTTCACTGTAGGCCACACGACCAATGATATGGCAAAGTCAACAGAAAACTTCTCGGGTTGGGTTGGTTTTTTTTTTTCCAGGCCTTTTTTTGAATCCGGAGCCGGGGCGGGGGATACGGCATGCATCTCCCAGTCTACAAGATGAACTTCCCTAGGAAGAATCCGATGAAGATGGCTGCTATGACGACGAGGAGGGAGGGCAGGGAGGCGGTGCCCGCTTCTCGGCCCAGGAGGCTGGTTGAATTTGATGTCATGTGGTCTGAGCGGGGTATTTTTCGCATTCTAATGCCGTCCTCCTGTGAAAGATGAAGAGGAGGGATGAATGATCAAACCATTTCATAGCATAGAAAACACACCACAGTCATCCTCTGTGCCTCTCTTCTCACTAGTTAAGGTGAGCAGCACTAGCCGATCAAACGCAGTGGACACAGGATCTGATTGTGATAATCCGCTCTGAACATCTGTAAATGCAGTTTACGGATTATTGAATTATAAGTTGTCTAGTATGAGAGTCAGTCTGCAGCTTTGACGGTGGGATTTCAATTAAGGTTTAAATCTCAATTAGTTAAGAAACCTCAATTGAGTTAGCTGTTTACTTTGTGGGACAGAGGAGGCTTGTGGCAACATTTTGATGCCTATTATGAGCTTACAGAGATAAATCTCTGCAGATGACAGACGTCTGGATTCTTCCCCCCTCCCTGGTCTCTAACAACCATCGCTCCACACTCTCGGTGGTCGGACTGACGAAACCTCAAAAAAGCTGCAGAACCCTCCACTTTGGGAGGTAAGAATCTCCTAAACTAAACATTTTTTAGCAAATGCACATTACAACGTTGAAAGATCAAAGTCTTGGGAGTGTTTCAAAGCCTGAACAGAGTCTGTAGCTGCATTTATGTCCGAGCAGCCGGCTTTTGAACTTGAGACGCTTCAAAGAAACGTGTGTCCTCTCGGAGGATACAACATATAAATACAGAATGGTTTAACCACGTTATAAATATTATTCGTCAGCTCATCTAACCTTTAATTGCCGGTTCTCTTCAGCCAGCTTGCTCATCTCAGCTTGCAGCCTCTTGCACTTCTCCAGCACTTTCTTCATCTCCGTGTCATCCAGGGAGGCAGTGACAGGCACTGTGGCAGCTGAGGGGTCGGCCTTTGCAGAGTTCATCACCGGGGCTGCTTTGGTCACCTCCACATCATTCTGCCCGACAACACGAGAAAGAGAACAACTGAAGTGAAGTGAAACTCAACGTGCCCTTTGGCTGGTAGACGGGAGGTTAACCTCGATAGATCCGAGTGGATGCCAAAAGAAAGGCAGCCTTGTTCAGGGCACGGACACTCGCCGGATCAAAGAGAGCAGGGAGGAAACGCATCCTTCCACAAGTCATGTTTGATGTGGCTATTTTTTTTTTGCATGATGGAGGAAATGGAGGGCGGCAATAAGAATACAACTACTGTACTGTAATAAGGGATGAAAATCATTGCACAGATATGACGTAATTCCTTGTTCAACAATCTTATGCAAACATTAATTCGACAAGGTCGACATTGGGGCGAGAAGCAACCTATACCCCGGGTGTACGCTGCTTCTCCCCCCAACGTCGGCTGAGATCGACTCCAGCTCCCCTGCAACAGGACAAGCTGTATAGCCAATGGGATGAGGTCAAACTCTCAGTTACTCTGAGCAGTCGTTCCTTCAATGTGTACCGGGACTCATCACCTGCACGCTGTGACCAGACCACTTCTGGACATGGTCTGAGCCATCGGAGCTCAATGCATCTAGTGTACACTCATACCTGGGCTTCCATAGATTGTCCGTAATACTTTGTCAATGCCTTTTGACAGAATCAGGGTGGACAAAACATTAGGAACACCTTAGTATAACCTAGTACAGTTCAACGGCATCACAGATTACAGCCTCCAACAGGAATAAATAAACTAAATTAGGTCATTAAGGACTAACTGCAGGGCTGTCGAACTACAGTCGACATCGTAGAAGTGGATTTGTCATTCTGTGAAGGTGTTCCAGACATGTTCAGCATGAATCCATCAACAGAGTTACACTTCAGGATGTGAATGACTGTGTGCAACTCTTACCATTTTATCGTTTTCAGAAGGCAGCTCGAAGACGCATCTCAACTTGGAATCCATGAGATCATCTGGTTTTGCATCTTTCCACTGGTGGGGATGAAAGACGGGCATGTTATTCATCACGCTGAACTGCGAGCAGCTGGATTCCATCCACATTCACACGTCAACCAAAGGACCTCGAGTCTTTGGACATCACACAGCTTAAAACAACAGTTTGAACCTTCAATGCATTTTTCTGCACAAATAAAAATCCCAAAACCAATAAAATTGATTTCAAGTGCGTTTTAATAATGTCAAGTCTCAGTCGTCTTACAAACATCGAGACTTGGTTCAGCAATGTTTAAATATAAAGGTCTCAGATACTAGGGTTAGGGGTATACATCAGCTGGTCAGCGTGGTGCATGAGTTCTCATCATTGACCATTTAAACAGAGCTGCCTTTAACTAAAAGTGCTCATAAAGCAAAGCACAAGGGTTCGGTTCAGTACAAGGAGCGACCGACGTCCCGAGAGGACTCGTTGCAGCTGAGGTTGAACAATGTCATGGAACAGATTTATCAGATGAACAGTAACCTTATTGACCTCCAGTTTACTCCGAGCGTTTCTAGCAGACCTTTGTTCCACTACACTTCCTGGTTTCTGTCCTCTCATTCAAAACAAGCCAGTTCATGAACACGTCCACAGGGTTTGTGCACGTTGGACCTGACTGACTGAGCCTCTGCTGCCCTCTGGTGGACTAATGGAAGCATAGTTTGACTTAAGAGCAGCAAGCCTCTGCAGAATATATACAGAATCCTGTATAACGATGACAAGAAATCATAATGTATGGATGTAACTTTTGTGCTTAGTTTAAATATTCATAACAGATTAATTGAATAAATATTTCTAAAATACAAATGTCAAAATTCCATGTCATGTAAAATGTAGTTTAACCAATTTTTTTCTTCTTAATTATTCTTTGGAGGTAATTCTCTATAGTTCAGTTTATTGTCACATCCTCTCATGAGAACATTCGGGTCTGTTCAGACTCTAAACGAGGGCTGTCATCATTTCACCATGAATATTGGAACCATAACAACTCAAACATATCATCACTATAGAAAATTAGGATGAAACAATAGTGGACACTTGTGAGATAACTCCTTTACGGATGTTGTTGAACAGTCTCGCTCTCATCCGTGATCTCCTCTAACAAGTAGCTGCTAACATTGTTTTATGTTGGGTGGCAAACCAGCATTAAAGGAGCAATGCCGCCACCTACTGGGTTGGAGTGTGAACCAGATCATTTACAGTTATATCATATGTGCACGGTATTCGTTAATTATTAAATATAATTGTTGTCCTCCCTTCCGATATCATCATGACACTCTGAACTCTAAATTCTGGAGAGAAGTGAGGTAGAAGGTTTCAGGAGGAAATTCAGGTTGCATGGGTCCAAATAAAATTAAGAACAGCAGAGAACTGCACCCTTACTTCTGAGCGGACTTCTAAACATTAAAATGTCTGGTGACAAAATGTGTGTTGCAGTAAGTTTTGGTGTTTTTAACAACATATTCGTGGAGGTTCACTCACCAATGAGTCCATGTCAGAAACATTTGACGGGGCAAAAATCGTCTGCACCATGAATTTGTGTTTACTTTTCTCATTGGGGTCGTAGTCGAAGGGCTGTAGCATGACTGTGGGTGAGAGATGAACAAGGTTAAAACATCTCTACACAAACAACAGTGACCTGGAACATTCAGCATGATAAACATCAGTATTAAACCCCAGGAGGTCACCACCCTCTACATTTATTGAAGAACTTCCCTTGACATTCTCCTAATACACTAATCTGAATTTAAGAACATTCAACTCACAATAGACAGAAGACTGATGTCTGATCCTGTTGTTGCATTTATCTTAAACTGATTTGTACAATCTTTTAACCAAATTTGAGGAGGATATGACTTCTTCTCTGAATTTGATTTCACAAGAATTTACTGCCAAAGCTTTGCCAATCCCATTTAAATTAATAAAGCCTCAGATTTACAACAGTATCAAATGATCTGCGTGTCTAGTCACGACAGGAGGACGAGGCCAGCATTTGCAATCAGTTGGAATTAAGTCATTTAAGTCAATATACTACAATTGAGTCATGATTTTACTTTTGCAGCTGCTCAATCACGACACAAAGAAAATGTATTTATTTATAACACGTTCTCATGCACAGGACAACCTAAAGTGCTTCACAAAGAAATAGACAAGTAAACAAATGAGCAAGTCTCAGGTCAGGTGGCATCGGCCGTCTGGTAAGAGGTGTTCTTTCTGTAAATTATGATGAAAGTGCGGCGCATCTGTGGACCTAGGACCTGTTGTATGGTGTATATAGTCTCCTGTACATCAAGAGAAGCAGCCAGTCATCCTCTGCAACCTCGGTACGCGTTTACTTTTACTTAATATATAAAACCTATCTTCAGATATATCAATGATGGAAGTATTTCACACGATGTCGGACCCAACAGATGGGTCTTTGACACGAGTGTATTCAACTTCACTGTTACCTAAGTGTTTGCATTCGCTCAGGTCTCAGATATTAGGGTTAGGGGTATACATCAGCTTGTCAGCGTGGTGCATGAGTTCTCATCATTGACCATGAAACACTTACTTCATATATAAAACATAACTACAGGTATATCAATGATGGAAATCCTTCACATCCAAAAACCGATATCAGACTGCTATGACTCCCTCGGAAGGTTTAACCGAACCCCAAGTGGAAATATTGTAAATTAAAGAAAACCGAAAGCTGGTGATACATCTTTGGAACGTTCACTGACAGTGTTCTGGTTTACGCCCTGGTCCGTGCCTGGTGTATAGTTATGTTTCTGTTGGGATGGTCCAAAAGCACAATGTTGACCTAAGCCCTCTACTGGGCCTCGATGTAAAGCAGACGCCTCAGCTTCGGTCCAGCACATGAACTCAAGGACCTCTAACCAAATACTGCTACACACCCCTGACCAAGTTTCCCCCTCAGGTTTCCTACCGACTCTCTCAAATCAACGTTTGTGGGCTAAGACTAAGAAAGCGTCAAGAAAAACTTACCAGAGATGCTGACAGTTGCTCCCGGATCGATGACGCCGCTGTTTGGCCGTACACAGTACCTGCGCGGCGCTGTCGTCTTCACCTTGAAACATACTTTTCTGTCAGAGGGGTTCTTCAATTTGAGGCTGGTGGTGACTACATCTGTGAAGGGACCTGACGGAGAGAATGACCAACACAATGAGTTAGTACGAGGTCACTGAGGGCAGACCGGCGCAGCAAAGCAGCATGAATAGTTATCACCTTAAAAAAAGTAAATTAAAATGTATGACTTTACTGTGGTTGACCATTTAAAGGATTTTTTTTGGGGAGCCAACCGTGCCAGAGTCACAGGTCGTTAGTATTTTGGTGCAACTTAAAGAAAACGATAGTTTCATGTTACAATTCGTTTGGTACTTTTTGGAACCGAACATGTGATAGACAAATTCAGTCCTTTTATCACTGAACCCTGATGTGTTTGTACCACTTGTATATCTGCATGGATGATGAGCACATTGCTTATACAGATGCTTATCCTCATTAAACTGTGTCTCAGAATGTATCAGTGATCATTCATCTGTGTTGAAGGGGATCTTCTACCTATAACATGCCTCATCAGGATCTCCACATCTAGCCATACATATACTTGTAGAGGTGATGAACCGAAACACATGACCAAGATTAATTTTCCTGGACTCTTATCTAAAAATAAAGGTCCCATGTTCAAATTGGATATTGAGTCTTGCCAAACTGAAGTCATATCATGAGATCAATATTCAGCCATGCATCTTGTGACAGAGCTTGTTTCGAATTAGCCCCTTAACCAGCGTCAGCAACATCCAGCTTCGATGTGCTATGTCATGGAGAAAACAGAGCTGAATGCCAAATCAGAGGTAAACAGTTACTCAATAATCACAATTAGACCGTCCCATGACTCATGGTTAGCAGACGGCATTGCATCGTTGCTTCGGTTGAACTCGCAGACTTCACCTGCTATTCTCCTTTCCAGTCGGTTTTTGCCTTTACATTTGTTTGACTCTTTTCGGTTGATCCATCTAAGGAAGTACAGGTCCAGCAGGATCTTCAGGTCCCACCCTCAGGGGCAGCATTTTTCAGGCTCTGAGCCTTTTAACTTGAACACAACTCTCCTATTTGCTGAACAGTGCCACGATGACATGCAGTGCACAATAACCAGTTGCATCTCATTCGATGATGGATGGCAATCGATGACATTGCAATCGATGATGGATTGAGATACGGTTCTACTCTGGCTCTACCAACACACTGTTGCATTATGTTAAACAACTCTTAGGTATTGATCGGCTCTAATGGATGTCAATATGTTGAGTCATTGCAAAATAAAAGTCTGCACAAATTCTCCAACGATGTTTATCCCCAATACTTGGCAGCATGTTTATTTGGAACCTACTGCTTCAACTTCCCGTTTAATTGAATTTAACTCCCATCATTAGGTATCTCTGGTGAATTGCCATAAACAAATAGCTGTATGCATTTATGAACGCACATGACAGCTTAATTTCTAATTGACACTGTGACTCCCTTTGTATGTTTAATGCAGGTAAAGAAGAACCATGCGAAAACTGTGTGTATGCGCTCTATTTTCCTTATGCACCTAAGCTTGGGAGGAACTCTGGAGTTCACAAAAGCTTACATTCAGCCACCACTTTACACCCAGCGCTCACAGAGATAAGAAGCAATGCATGACTGGGATTCAATGGCTGCATTGACCTAAAGCCTACGTGCATATTTATGGTGGATGACTGGGGTTTTGTTTTCAATCACAGTTATGCCACAAAGACATTCCGACACACCTTACCAATGATGCTGTAGTTCAACATCTGGCAATGTGCATGTAAAATGATGACCCACGGTGATAGCTAGAAGCAACACAATATATTTATAATGCACAGCTCTTTCAAGTCTGTCAGCTGCCGTGCGTAACCTACATTGACAGACGAGCAGAGTCCTGCATCGGCCTCAAACTCTTGACCTCTGTTATGGGAGGCAGGCGTGCGGGCAAGGAGGCTAAATCCCATGAGTGCTAGTGAATCACATTCACCCCCCTAAACATCACTCCCGGGTCAAGTGTACCAAAGTAACCTTCGTTTGTTAGACAAGCACGGTCGCTCACTGGGAAATAAGTGAAAACGCGCAAACATATTTTTTTTTAGTTAAAATAATAAATGCTTTGGAAAATTCCCAGGCAGTGAAAAATTAGGTAAATAATGTATACAAATAACTTGTGTCAACAGTCTGGTTTTGAGTTGTTTGAATAGGCCTGAAGCTTGAAGTTTTCTGATGTTTTGAAGCATCCTAATGTCTCTTTTGTCAAATTGTATTTCAATTTTAGATGTTGAATTGTAGATGTTAGAAGTTTAAATCTGATTGTAGCCCTTCGGTAGCTACTGAACATGCAATTGCAAACAGAAACAGTGAGCACACAAAGCGGAGCAGAGAGCAGCCACTTAGCTGCACCCGGGGAGCAGTTAGGGATTAGGTGCCTCTACTTTCCATGGGTGCAGGGAGGGATACAAGTACATTTGTTATCTTGACAATGTGGGAAAGCTGGAAAGCATTTGTGTGGATTACACCCACGCTGCCTGCCTCCACTGCCTTACTCCGAGATGCCACCTTTGCTCAAGCAGCGCGTCTCTCATCTCGTTGCACGTACGCTGGGTTAGGGTCCCCTAGGCCAGTCCTAGTCTAAAAATACCAGCGAAGGAAAGGAGGGCTGCCCCCTCTAACTTGCTGGAGAAATCCCAGCAGAGGCTCTAAAACAAACCAGCTTGTAGATACATGCCGACCGATTTAGCTCGGTCTCCGTGATAGCGACGGAGCTCTGGCCATCGTGCTTCTCCTTGTATTGCTTCTTAAAAACAGAAATAGATCTATGTGATCATCATCTTTGTTCCCTCTGAACTACAGAAATCTTACCTCAGGGGTGATTTGTCTTCATTTAGTCGTTTGTATAAGATCTAATCACTCAAATTCTCAATGAGTTTGTTAGTTAATCTTCAACTGTTATGCATCACAATTTACACTTCATATTAAGCCAGGTAAGGTAAAAGACAGTTATTGGGATGTTTTGCCTCATGCCTTCAAATGCAAGTTTTACCTATAAGAGTAAGGACAAGTGTTTCATATAGGATTGTCAATTACTGCTTAACAGTACCAACGTCACCTTTGTCACATCTTGGCAATTTACTCACTCATCTGTCTTGATTTCAAAGGGCTGAAAGTTCAGACTGATAAGGGAACATCTAAACCTTGTGACTGATCAGTAATCAGAATTTCTCATTAGAGAAGGATTTCTTAATCAGGTAAAATGAGGAGGTTTGTGGTCCAGATTATCATGGATTTTGGCTCTGTCATCTCTCTTTCAATAAAGATTTAAGGGTCAATTTAGGGACAAACATTCAGGTATTTCCAGTCAGCTTGGGCCCCAGTAACATGTTGCACAAACCAATTGCAAGTTTGATCACATGTGCAAGTTTTCAAATCCAAAATCCAAACTGCTACATTTTGACTGTCTGGTCTTATGCTTAACTCAACATCAGTTTAACTGATTTTCAAACTTGTCCTTATATACTTTAACAGACAGCTCTGACGGTAGGCGTACACCTGATGATGCAGTTGCAGGTCAAACAGCAGCAGAATTGGGTTGGGTTTTTTTTATTAGAAAAAAGCTGGTCAATCTATATAGGATAAAGACAAAATATGGGTTTGGGGCCAACATGGAGCTTTCTTTGCTTGTACACATCCTACTGGTGATTGAAGATCCCCTTCTCAATAACCTACACGTGTATTCAGTGGGTCTTTTTGTGATATTTTTTAGGAATGTTGTACAAGTCCTCTCATGTCCAGTCTACAACAAGTACCCAGTTCCAAATGCCTCTTAAGATAATCAACACAACATACAAAAAGTTTCTTCTATCACAGTAAGCACACTTAAAACACAACCCTGATGGCATTAAGGCCTGTGTTGAATTCTGTTTCACCTAAATATGAGACCCCCCTTTCTGTCACCTGACCAAAGCTTGTTATATCAGCTACACCTAACCATAACCTGGTAAGTGCTAATACCCAACTGCATATATGTATCAGGAGGGGAACCTTATTTGACGGGGGATCAGAATTCAACATAACACCTGTAGCAGAGACAGAGAGATTTCTGTCTCAAATCGCACAAATACAGAATTCTGGGGCAAGATATGTAATTGTCACTAAAATAATCAAATTTAGCTCTTGTGGAAAAAATGTTATGGCCTTGGCTGACAAGCTAAGCTCCTTTAACACTTCCATCTCCTAGCACAACACAATCTTACTAATAGCTTGGCCACTTGATAACAAGAGAAATCATACGAATGCCACATGCTTTAACATCACCTAGGAAGTGAGGAAATAAAACAGGTTTGACAGGCCTGCAAAATGCAAAACCAGACAGCTTTGTTGTTGGAGAGAGACGAACATCGTACCTAGCGTCAAGTATCAACTTTTGCATTAGCAAGCTAGCCTAGCTATCGTTAGCCAGCAGTTAACTGACACATCATTTAACTTTATCGCTGCCGGCCAAGTAATCAGCGGTGACATAATGCCTGGATTTATTTGGTCTCCTATGAATGGTTGTAAAAAGGAATGAATGTCAACTATTGAGCAAAAACAGTTAAAGGAGTTTGAGTAAGAGAATTAGTGTAACGTTAGCCACTTAAAACTGTCTTTAGGTTGTTGTCGAGTTTAAGATCCCAGCTGTCAGTCATTTTACTAGCTTGACATGGAAAGGTTTTTCCCAGACGTGTGTCACGGTATACACTTTATTTGTGGCTTAAAATGAATATACTTCCATTTAACGTCCGTAAAGCTAATGATAGGCATTTCAGGGAATAGGGTGAGCCCTAAGGAAACAACAGTTTGCTGTTTGCTAACACCACCAGAAAAGGCAGAGCAACTAGCACTACTGCTAGCATAGGCAAGACATTGGCAAACATTGTGCGTTATGTGTTCGCTACAAATTCATTTAGCCCACACTGGCAGATACACCGTAGTTTTTCACCACTTTGCTATGTGTTGTCAGTTCGCTGGGCATGACTGGTAGGCCGTCAAGGTGCACGCCACGCCGGCTATCCACGTCACGGCAGTGCGAGGATACAGCGGCCCGTCCTGTCCACGGCTAACTTAAAATGGCGGTGAATGCTAGCTAGCTTGAGGGAGTGTGAAATGATCACAGCCAGGTAACTCGCCACCTCTACTCGCTTGACATTTCGGTCGTCAACAATTTTACTGGTTTACCTACCTTTGAATTTGAGGTCAGCGGGAGGGTCAAGGATAAGGATCTGATCCAACTTTGACATTTTAGCTGAGGGGATGCACTTGGTTTCGGTATCGGGGAGTAAGTGACAAGTGGAAATCCTAGATCCCCTGCTACCTCTGAGTAAATGCTGACTGAGCTCTGAGAACGAGCATGAGGCTACAAATACTTGAACGCGCGAGTGCACAACCCTGTTGCGCGTCCTCGTGGCTCAGTAACTAATGTCATTATGGTCCAGTAATATAGTTATATTAATTTAGTTATAAGGCGGTTGGAGAGAAAAACACCATAAAGGAATCACGCCAAAGTAAATGTTCGTTACTTGGTTTACGAATTCCCATAAAATGAAATTTAATGAATTGGTCTTTTATAAAATAGTGCAAATTATGTTCAGAGCTAAATCAAGTCACTCAGACTAGAGTTATTTTTCATTACAATAGTTCAAATATAATATTAAAGAAGTTTACTGCACAGAAAGCTCCAAAAGGAGATGTATTTCTGTTGTTGGGGGTTAAACTGTAGAATAAGGCTAAGAAATATCTAAGAATGTGTAGCTCATTTTTGGTTTTCGAAAAAGTCATGTGGAAAGCTATTTTTGGAGGGCTACAAGAATGACGTATTTTTGGTTTTACTCTTGGTTGAAGAGTTGAAAAGATGTAGGATATTTATCAGCTTCTTGCTTCTGCCTTTACCCTTTTCCTTCATAGTCTATTGTGTATTGATTATTGTGCATACATGTCACGTGATGATGAATTAAATATAAAAAATTAAACGAAACCGTCTGTATGTCTGTGATTTAAACTATTGAATTGACTTGTTCAGTGATCGATGCCGTGATATTTTGAGTTATATAAATCCAATATCATGTTGATGATGTCGTTCATCTGATCAAATACGTTTTAATGCTCATAACAAATGAGACAAAATTGCTTCACCAAGATAAACATTTAATGCTATTATATGCTTTGTCTCCGATGTTTATGTTCACTCCATCTCTATTCAACTTGTTAAAAAATATATATACTGTACATATCAACTGAATCAATGCCCACAGTTGAACATAAAAATAAAATAAAGAATAAAATGAAAAATAAAGTTTTAGAAAAATCTGGTGGCATTTTGTAAACTTACAAGAATAAACTTAAATGGATAAACGTGTCACTGCCGCCTGGTGGACAAACTGGGTAACGTCAAAACTGTTTCTAAATCTTCTCAAACATTTTTGGCATAAATGAGCAGCCGGTTTCTTGTCAGGCATCAGCTGACACATATACTGATACATCTGTTAAAGCTATTATTGGCTTGCTGATCAGGTTCTGTGTTAGATGATTGACTAAATATTTGAATCCATCATTTATGTGTTTAATTGAGGAGGTTGTGATATTAATCTCAATTCTCTCTACCAGAGTTAATTATGGCTGACTAAATACTTGACTGTCTTATGAGAGCAGGAGACTTGCAGTCCATGTGAAGTAACTTACTGGCCACAAAGTATCAACACAATTACATAAAACCACTTTGATTTGTGTGTGTTTCATTTGGCAGACACTAATTAACGCCCTGTTTTAATTGACTGGACTTTGCTTGACTGTAGCCAAACATGTATGTATTCATCTTGCTACAGGATCCCATTGACGTTGAAGAAAAATCCAACATGTTTGACTCTGCCATGTCTGAATGCTAAATCCAGATCAGAAGTGCCTAAAGATAGAGTTCCTCAAAAGGGGCGAAA
Source organism: Macroramphosus scolopax (assembly GCA_901007825.1). Lineage (NCBI taxonomy): Eukaryota > Metazoa > Chordata > Actinopteri > Syngnathiformes > Centriscidae > Macroramphosus > Macroramphosus scolopax. The sequence continues at coordinate 56,167 of CAAKHC010010970.1, forward strand.
GAAACTGGCTGCAAAAAAAAAGTCTTGAATGAAGAGAAAAATCCCAACATTCCTGGAAAGAAACAAACCATTCGATACAGACCATGAAATAACAGGCATAATAGGCATTGCCAATATGGGGGAAATTGTTTAAGGGGTTTTTCACAGTGTTTGCTCGGTATGAACTATTAATATCCCACTTTGCTCTCTTAGAGACCACAGACAACTGTGGCTACAGTTAAATCCATCTTCATGACAAGTGTGGACCTCTGTAAGCTGCTGAGAGGGTAATCCACTGCTGCATTCTGAATACATGGAAATGCTCCACCCGGGATGTAGTTTGTGCTGTTTGCAGCTTTTTAAAAAAAGCCATGGTAACCACATATGGCACGACAAAATCTTCAAAGTTTCTTATTTTGAAGTTATAGCTTAAATAGTTGGGGGAGGGTAATGTGATTGTTTTAATGAGTGACTGTCATGTGTGACATTAGAATTAAGAAGAGGATTGGAGACACATACGATGTTCTCATGACATCAGGAGGTTAATCCAGGTCATGACCTATTTACCTCCACCCCCCCTTGTCATAGGTTTATTCTGGTAGTTTAGATTAACCAGTCCATGCTGAAAGAAGTAAGACAACAGTAAATATAGAATAATTACTACTTTATAGCACTGATTAATATACAAAAGTTAATCCGTCATACAGAGGATACAAGGATGCATTATTCAGGCAGATAGTACAATGATGTTGGCAGTTATGTGCATAAAGTTATTAAAATCCACACTGATTTAGACAAATATTTCATGCATTATTCTAGCGGTATGCAACTTGCAGCCATGTCACACAGTTGAGAAATAAAAAAAAAACTTTATAAAAGGCACTTTTGTGAGGCGATGAGCATAGCACTGAAAGTCTTAATGGCACATAATCTGTAATGAAAGTAATTTGATCGTCGATCTCGTGTAGGGATGTAATCTCATGCTAAACTGTGTTCTGTGAGGTTGATTCAATCCCAAACCTGTAAAACCTGCAGCTCACAGCTGAGTCTCAGCTGATCACCTCAACAGTTAGTGAAAGATTGTAGTCATATGTTCACCTCAAGGAGACAACCACTGTTTCCAGATTCCTTCACTTCTTCCCGGAGTTTTACGTAGAGGACTTTCTAGGAACTTGTGCACAATGTTAGAACATCTTCAAGCATTTTCTCTGCACCAAATTGCTGACACACGAGTAAAACTACCCTCATCAACATCATCTAGTGTATAAACGTATGGCTTAATACAAAAAAATACATAAACATCATCCATGATAAATAAACTCATGGATCTAATTTCACGTCATGGTAAAGATGTTGTCGAGGTGTTTGGATTGGTTGAGTTGACTGCACTCACATAAACCCTACCGGACCGATCTGTAGGGGGACACGCTCCCGGTGAAGACATGCAGACATACAACCATCTATCTGTTGCTTTAAATTGCATGTCCATTGAGATCTTTAGTCAAATACTTCTGTTATGGAGTTCTGCAGTTGTTTCAATGATTACTGTGTTAACTGTATTCAATAATGTTCTCAAGTGGTCAAATTCAGAAGCACAGCAGACAGAAACAGCAGCAAATATAACACAACCTCTTGAGTTAAACAACCGTCTTCACTGTTACACGTGTAGAAATATTTCCCCTTATGTTATTTTAGAGTTTGGTTAGTATATAGAACACAGACATTTTAGAACTACAATACATGTTGAAACAATTCTATTAAAATACATGCAGGTCTTTTTTTTTTTATTTTTCTATCTAAACCATATACATGTAACCCTTTTGTACACAGTCATTCCCTGTAGTGAAACTTCAGTCAACAGATTTCAGCATGTAGAAAACCTCTTCAACATATCACTATGTAAACAATTCGCCCCAGTGTTTCCATAGAGGGCGTCATACTGTGATTACAATTTAGACCTCGAAGCTATTAATTCTACAGCATTGCAGTTAAACCCTCATACAGCAAACGCGTGTGGAAACACACGACCACGTGCAATGTGAAGCTGCTGCATCTGTGCTACAGAACCGAACGCTCTTCTGAGGCGCCATCTTAAACCATTCAAATATTCTAAAAGAAATTATGTACAAGAGCTACATGATCGGTAACACAACAGCCCACATGAGGAGGGGATTATAAGGATAAAAAACGCTATTTAAAAATGTGTCATTTAAGAGCCACAGTGCAACGTAAACCTACAGAGCAGTCGGCTCTTGAAACGTGAATGCGGCTTCACCAATAACCAAACTTGGATTTAAAAAGCACAGTCACACCTAGATGACGTGTCATTCATTTCTGACTCATTTTAAAAGGACTGTATACCGGGATGAAGCTGTTATTCCTTTTAATGAACATGAAAGAGTCGTTTTGTAATTCAGCATTACACCACCTGAGGGGATCGAACAGGCTTCTTCTTTCTGACACCTGACAGATAAAACTGCTAAAATAAAATAAAAAATGTTGGTGCATGGACACAGACAATACTGTTAATACTTGCTGGTTGTTCTGTATCTTGTTGCAGGCTGACCTCTGTCCACTGTCTTGTCTCTCCCTGGAGTGAGAGACTGAGTGCATTGTGGACTGTGTGCTGTGTCCCAGTCACTGACGGAGGTAATCTCATCAGCCAATCGTCGGAACTAGCAGCATCTCCTGGTGGTCGGAGGAGGCTGCCGGGTGAGTTTGAAGGGCTCGTCGATGTCCACTTCAGGATTTTCCAGGGGTGGAATCTGCTTACCTGAAATATAGCACAGGGTCATTAACAATAGCAAGCTGGCAAAATGTAATGTTCATTTTGCAATGTAATATTTCCCAGTGCGCTGTTATTACCACTATAACTAGCAGCTATACAGCAAATGTGATATATTTACAAGACATAACACAATGCCAGGGGCCTACTGTGAAACCAAAACATGTCCCTATTAGCAGGTATTGAGATTAAACAGATATTTTCAAAGACTAGAACATTGGCACCTTTTGGCCCCACATGGTGGCACAAAAGCCTCTGCAACAAATCCCAGCTGTGACATTTAAAAGTTGCTTTTAAGAGCCATGAAAAGATGCTAATGCTAATGAAAGATGCTGATGATTATTTTAGCTCGTCTCTGGTGAGTCTCCCAGCTTTCAGGAAGTGCAAAATATTTGGTTACCAGGGTAACGCCTGGTTCTCTGAGACCCGAGTGAGCTATCTCACTATAGGAAGCTCCTGCTATTGCTTGTACCCACTTTTACAGTACATGAATCATATTTTGTGATTTGAAACGCTTCTCTAGCTCTTCTGTTAGTATACAAGCCGTTTACTTCAATCATTTGTTACTACTTCCACACATGCCTTATGTCTCTTTACTACTGCCATCACAAATAACATGCACAGACCGACACAGATGACGCAGACATGAAGGCATGAAACCTACTGATTTTCTGAAAGAGCTCCTCAACATTGACAGCATTTCTGGCACTAGTCTCGATGAAAATAGCCGCTATTGAATCAGCAAACTCCTTAGCTTCCTTCATAGGCACTTCCCTGCAAGAGACGGCACAACATGTCATCCAACAGAAAGCACATCTGCTGAGAAGCAGGTTTTTAGAACAATGGAAGCCCAAGAGAACAAAAAGCTCACCTGATGTCTCCTAAATCATTCTTATTCCCTGCTATGGCTACAACAATGTCTTCTGGACCGTGTTCCTTCAGCTCCTTCACCCACTTCTTCAGTGTCTGGAAGGAGTCCTGGTCAACAGAAAACATGCTGGTCAATGTTAGGTACAGCAACTAGGTGAGGAACTAACTCAAGAAACATAAAGTCAGTGGAATATCATGGTCACTTCATGAGAATAGGCCAAACATTTACTACAATACGTGTCATTCATTCACTGCATTAGATGGTGTCGTTCAGACAAGTTTCCATTAACAGGCTAGAAAGGAATGTCATTCGTAGGTCATGGAATCAAAGCATCCTCGACTGATGGAAAAGTAATTGCATTTTACACCACGTTCATACTGGGAAACTAAGATTTACACTTCATCTGCACCAGTGGAGTTTCTGAAAGCCACAGCAACTCGTGTCACCCCGACACCATACGTTTAAAAGGTACAGTTCACCCCGAAACCTCTCGCCCATGTGGAGATTGTTCTTAACTGAACAATAAAATATCCTAATATACTTACCAGTTTAGTGATGTCGTACACAATGACAGCAGCAGCTGATCCTCTGTAGTACATCGGAGCTAATGAGTGAAACTGAAGAAGACATTTACAGCTGTTAGCAGAGTCAGTTTATCGTCCCGTAAAGCTCAATTGTGCTGCAATGACACCTGCATTTTTGCATATCTTCACTTGCACGTTGCTATATTTGTCACACTGTGACGATTAGCGCTACAGCCACCCCCACCCTCCCACCGCCATTACTAATGTGGCATAATGCCACTTCTGCATTTGCAATAGATATTAATAAGCTTAGCACATTACAGTAGGACTAATGGTCAAGAACCCCACAGGGTATATTTTATGTGTATGAGGCCAGTGGCCATAACAACATTTTAATACAGAAGCAGAAAAATACTTTTTTCCATGTGTTATGTATGTGAGTATGGCATCCCTCCTTACATCAAATGAATCAATACCGCAGTCTCATGACCTCTAACCTTACATGAATCATCCTATTTCAGGCCTAATAATAACTCCATCATGAGGGCCCCTGACCGTCTCACTGCTAGCTTCCTGATGCAAAATGTAACCGAGAATTAAACATGATTCATCGAGTCATGTGTGAACTTACTAACTAACTGAAGAGCGTCTGTTATGGATCAACTCACCCTCTCCTGTCCTGCTGTATCCCAGATCAGGAATTTGTGCAGTTCATTTCCACATGGCACTGTCTTGGTTAGAAATGATGCTCTGTGGGTGATAACATGCATTTCTCAACACAAGTCAGGAGGAAAAAACACACTGGGAATGACAATATGCGACACTGAGCTCACATGGTGAAAGCTCCAACTATGTCTTGGCTCGGAGGTTTATGAAAGATCATCAGCCAGTAAAATCTACTAGTAAAAGACAACACAATAACAGCTGGTGGTGGGGCTTAAACATCTGCGAAAGTTTGTGTTCTTGTGCAATATTTTTTTTAATGAAGTGAAATGTAATTTGTCTTTGTTTAAGTACTGAAGAGCTTTTCTGGTGCAGAAATGTACATAGCATTAGCAAAGAGGTGGGACTTTTGTTTGTAATGCAAAGTTTACTTCCACATATGCACACTGATTCATGAGTGTATTCATTAAATTAATACCAAACTTGTAACCCTTGATCCCGCCTCTGTCTGGTTGAGTGGGAGTTTTGTGATATGTGGCTGGTCTACTACCCTTTGTGACACTTGCGTATGTTGTAATATAAATTGTCTTACCCTATTGTGGGACTTATGTTGTGGTCAAAATGATCCTGAACGAATCGACAAACAATACTGGACTTCCCAACTCCAGTGTCCTGAAAACAGAAGGTCACACTTGAATCACAGGACACAAACACAGGGGTCAGTATCACTACTGAACCTCTATTGATGATGCGGTCACATGCCCACCACATCATAAGAACTCCTGATTGTCCACCAATTTATAGTCAATATTTGCTCAGGAGGACAGTCTCCCAAACAAATGCTATACCATTCAAAACGTGATTAAATCTACAGGCTTTTTCATTTATTTGTTTATTCCATTTGCAAGATTATCTGATGATTCAGGCACCGTGACAAGTCTCATCCTGGCTTGTTTAGAATATAATCTGTACATATTAGCGCAGGGAAAAAAAAAGGTTGGTAACATTCTTTCACAGGCCTGCTGGCTGTAATGTAACTTTTAACATTTCTATTTACTTTATGGACAAACCTCCAGTTTGCAGACATAAAATATTTTATTATCCCTGTCAGCATTTATCAGGACTGTCTGGTGTGTTGTTAACGCAGCAGGAAACGCAGCGGTTAGTCTGACGGTGACGTAATGGATGATAAACTGTCAGATCCGTTAGAAAAATGGGACGAAAATCCAGAGTCTGTTTTGGTTAGTCGATTTTTAGAGATGAGAAGCCGATATAGAGGATTCGAAAACATTCACCGCTGCACCCACCGCCCGTTGTGCTATCGCTGTCCGCCTTGCTAACGTTAACTTAAGTTAGCTATCAACACATCCAAGTTTTCTAACAACCGATAAAGTGGCGATAAACGACAAATTCGTCGTGTCATGTGAAGTGTATTTGATTAGTTAACTTCTGGCACCGTGTCGTTAAGGTATAAATGTTGTCAGGTTAACGTTAATGAGTTACCCTCCGCAGCAGATAAAAGAAACTTCACCCAAAATGGAGCAACCAAAATATCCGCTACTCACCCCTAAAAGGCAAACTTTGAGCTCCCTTATTGCCATGATAACTTTCTGAAAGATTTTAAATCATTATTTGCCGGCGGTCACTCAGTGTCTTTGTCTTGTCATGCTTGAAACTGAAGATTTTTTTTCCTCTTCTTGGATGTAGGAGAGACCCAGCCCCTGAGACAGACTTGCTGACCAGCTAACTCAGCTAGCATCAAGCGGTGTCAATGAGAAACACATCCGGGGTTGATTTTCAAAAAAAGACAGATGTTTACCAAAAGACTCGTACTTGAAGGATAATACAAAATAGCTTGGTTCATGTTACAATAATAATATTCGCGGTATTTCATCATTATTCTCAATTTACAACGATAATTCCCCACTGGAAAAGTTCCGCTAAAAAGCCAAGCAGAAATATGCTCTTATTTTGTCTATCTCCGGTCCTGTTCTACCTAGCTTCTGTCCTACTTGACGGAATACTTTCCAAATCGGAAATGAGTGATTACAGAAAGTCGGGGGAAACTTGGTACTGAGTCAGAGAAAATACCAATTAACAGATTTCTTCCTTTGCAATAAATGCAAAGATTTTAATTACCACCTCATTGTGATGCGAGAGGGAAATACTCAAGGCAATGTGTGATGGAAAATAAGCACTACTTATGGAGTCAAACACTGTTGAGGGAGAAAGGTTCAACTTGTGCAATGTGTGTATTTTTGTCAGAGTGACACACAGAATCAAATAAATTACTCAGATTGACACTTTATTCTTCACAGCATTATTCTGTCTGCAACAATAAGCTACAAAAGCTTGCAGCAATAAGAAAATAACCTCATGATGAAGCTTCTGAGCCCACTCTAGCATCTGTTTCAGTCACAGGATCAATATGTTGAATCATGACTCCAGATGATATTGCTTCAATTTGCCTGTGGCCAAAGCAGGGGTGGTCACACTAGAATACTCCATACAAGGTCAATCATAAAAAAAAAAAAAAAAAAGACAAAACACGAGAAACATGTTTTACAATAATATACAGAAACAGTAAGTTAAGTAGGCCATGCCTCTGCTTTAAATAGAACTGGACTATGACAACACTTTGCAATAGTCATGAATCAGTTTGTGATATGAAATGATTGACTTCTTGAGTCACTTCCAACTGATGCCATATGTACTAACTCCATTCATCACGAGTTACAAACATGATCGAATACACAACAAAACCTAATAAGTCTCCTGCACACATTTGAGAAAATAGACAACACCAGATGAGTGTTATCCCGTCATTAAAACTGGAGAGACTTACTTTCCAATTGTTATTTGTTTATGCAAGAGAGGCGGAGACAACAGAAAGGATGATTGCACGGAAGAGCAAAGTGCTGTTTCACAAACGGACCATGACAACTCTGCCTCCAGCTGCTTGTCTACATTTTGCAGTGATGAGCGTACTTTTGCGACGTATTTTTGTTTACTGTTTTTATTCACTGGTCAGTAGCAAGGTCCGCCACCACTATTTTTACGTGCATTTGCTGATCAAAGAAAAGAAAGCATCTTCAATATATTTATAGATTCATATATTCATATATTACTAAAAAGCTTTTTATTTCAAATCAATGTATTTCTTGAATAGTCATTTTTTTATTCTTCAAAATACTACTTAAATATATAATATATAGACCGATCCTAAATCGCAAATCTTCATTATTCAATAGCTTTTTGTATTAGTGGTTCTCGAGTGGGGGAAACGTTTTCCAGTCTGGCATCTGTTTAGTTTTGGCACAGTGGTCTCTATCCTAACATGTCTAATTTGCATCCAGGTAAGGGACATAGTGAGATTATATTCAACCTTGTGATCTTTGCTCCAGCTCCTACCAATAAAAAAATGTACTTTCTGTAATCTACTGGCAAAGTGCCTCTTCTGACTCTCTGCTTGCTTTAGGAATCCCTTCATTTCTCATTACACCCCCTCTTCCTTCATACAGGCTTGGCTATGAAAATATGGTCCCACCTTGTTTCTCACAGTAGTTGTCAACTACAGCAGTTATCTTCAATGTTCTCATGTTGTTGTTTTGCGTGGTAAAAACAAGAAATATGGCATTTTAATCTCTTTGAGAGGATTTCAGGATGCCAAAAGCAATATAACTATACATGTTTTCCATGGCGGTGATTTGGTGGACAAGAAGGTTTGAACATCTGCCTCAGGAACTCACCGATCCAGCAATGCGACATCTCTAGTGGATTAAGAGTGATACTAAAGAACCAGCAGAAGACCGGCGGTGGAGATGAGCAGCTCAGAACCATCTAATACATCACTGAGACCTCACATGTTGGCATCTCTCCTGTCTTTGCTCGGTGAGGGCTTTGAAGGATCCTTTGCCGTCTTTCCATTGGTCGAGGCAGCGTTGTCTGTGCTGCCAGCGGTGGCAGAGACAGAGCGTTTAGCCGGCTCTTCGCTGCGGGCTTCTGGGCTTGGCTGACTGGGCGGGGCCTGCTCGGCCGGCGGCTGGACAACCAGTTCCTGCTGCAGTTTGTGGCTCTGCAGGAGGCGAAGCTGGACACGGAGCTCCAAGATGGCTTCCTGCTCTTCGTGGATGGCCTGGTTCAGGTGGGTGTTTTTGTTCTACAGGGAAGTGGGAAAATAGTGCTTAAGAAACAGAAGATAGTGCGTCACTGATAATTAGCAGAGAGAGGATATAAAGGCTCCAAATCAGTATATAAAAATATATATTTGGCTGTCAGACTTAACTTCATCAGAAGTTTTGTGTGTAACGAGTTGCATCTAATTACCATAATTATTTCAATATGATGTTGTAAGGACAAGTCTTTCATCTGTAAGTCTTTGCCCTTAACTACTTAAGTAGTCCCTGATGTGTTTTTGGAAGAAAAGACAATGGCTGAATTTTGTGGTGAGAAGAGGCGGAGATACTAAGACACATTTATAAGGGCCGGGGAAACCCACTGGACACAGTGAACGGGTTGTTTCTCACACTGACACACCACATCTTCTGCTTGAGCATATTTATTACAGCTGGGTTAAATATACTCTGAATTATTTGCTTTCTATAACCTTCAATAACAACATTGTCATCTTGTAGTTTTGCTTTCTTTTGTTTTTTTGTCCATTCTAAGTTTAACTTGTAAACGTTGTTTGTGCAACAGGATACAGGTAAACAACACATGGCCACAAACTGAAACGGTGTGTGCTGAGGGCTCCTCTTACCTCCAGTTCCTCGTTTTGCTTCTGCAGGTCTTCCAGGATCATCTGTAGCTCTTCCTCATCCTCACTCTCACTTTCACTGTCTGATGAATATTCCTCGGTCTCACTGCGACCCTGCTGACGACTGTAGGACACAATCATTGGTTATAGCGGGATTATAGCAATGATTAGTCAACTAATCAAACAAACAGAACATGAATGATAGTTTTATACATTTTTTCTTGTGTAATAAATGCAAGTAATGTGAATATCTTCGTCTATTGGATTGTTGGTTTGCACAAAAAGCCATCCGAAGACATTATCAAGGGTAATTGTTGCAATTCTTTTGTTATCAAAAAAATATAGGAATTGTCATATGAATCGATGATAGTAAGTGTTATTAGCAGCCCTACACCATATCACAGCATATACCTCTGTATGTCTGCTATCTCGGCCCGGAGCCTCTCGATTTCTTCCTTCTCAGTTGCAATCTGTCTGCGCAGCACCTGCTCAAGAGAGATCAGCTCCTCCTGCTCCGTCAGGATCTCATTTTCCTGATTGTGGAGAAGATGAATGTGGTATAAAGTGAGAGTGAGACTTCAGTAAGTTATTTCACTCCTCATCGTTGTGTTTGTCTGAGCACGTGTGTGTTGGTCGGACGCCTCACCTGCGCTAAGAGGAGATTGATGACTTCCTCCTCGTTCTCAGTCATTTCCTCTTTTGAAACATCTTCCTTTGACAAGCTGGCTATTTCCTGGGCTATCTTACTTTCACACTCCTGAAGCCCCACAAAGGGAAGAAATAACAGTCAGGGAAATCTAGTTCTTTTCAAATGATCTTAATGCTGTTTGTTCAAAGTTCAGGGGCCAGAGAGTTTTTAATTTGACGTTGTTGTGTTAAATTGCACTACATGCATTAAGTTCACCATACAATGGTTTTTATAATAAAATAACATTTATCTACATACAGATAGTATGAAGACGAAGCTTACTTGACGTTTGGCCTCCCTCAGTTTGCGTTTAAGAGCTGTCAGGATTCTTTGAACCTCCCAGAGTCGCTCCTCTTTGGACAAGTCCTTCACTCCGGCCTGCAGGTCCCTGTGCAGGCAGTTCAGCAGGAACTCCTAGGAAACACACACAGTTCACATTAGAGCAGTAGATCCACCAACAAGTCAGATTTAAATCTTGAATGTGCAACCATGTATGTTGAAAGGCATCATGGAAAGGCCCATAAGAGGGTCCTCAAGGGTTCTTAATGTTACTGAGTATGTCAGCATCAAGTTAAATGATACAGCATATGGCTGAAGGGATGGTGATGACGTTTGGATATGTAATCTTCTTTTCTAGCAATCCTTTGAGTCTACAGTTTCAGGACTTAAACTGACATATATTCTATAAGGAGACTAAACCCACCTGTCGCCTGATCTCCTCTTTGACGCTGTCCTGCGTCTCAGGCAGCGCCGGCATTGTCGCCATGTTGGACCAGCGGAGCGGCCGCACCACCGGCTTCAGGACAACGTCTCCAAACAGCTCCCTCACGTGTGTGAAGAAAATGTAAAGCACACGGTTTCCGATCTGAAAGCGAAGGAAGCAAATCAGCTAAGAAGGTAAACAATCGATGACAGATTACAGAGCACTTCATCAACTCCAAGGAGTCCTGCACTGCGTGCAGAGACGCCTTTGTTCTGGATATAAAAATAAAGATCAGAATCATAAAGATGATTTTACTCTGCACTAAATTCCTTCCCATTTGTTTATTAAGTTAATTGAAAGAGAAGTTTTATTTAACAGTTGTGTGGCTGCTGCTGCTGTTGGTTCAGAATAAGTGGAGCAGGCACAGAGATGTCCCCTACGGAGTAAATCAGCTCCACTAAACTGGGCCAGTAGTTCAGAGATAAACTGACTGATCCATTAAAACATTGTTTGTTGCCATGGGATGATTTCTTATCCCTGGAGGTGCAGATGAGGCTTAAGTCGCCATTTTTCTATTGGACGGTGCTGTTGTTTAATTGTTTTTTTCTGCACTATGTTTACATCATCTTTTCCCATTAATCTCTGAATCTGATCCATCTTTCCTTTCTGACCTGTATGGTTGGATTGAGGACGATGGAGATATTCTGAATGTTCATCTTGGTGTCCGCCTCCCTGGTGATGACGTGGTCCATGTGCGTGACCATCCAGGAGAGAAGAAGTCGGCTCTCCGGCGACACCTCAGTCAGAAGCCTTTGGAACTCCGTCACCTTCTCAGCGTCCACCTGCCGACCGCAAGCGTCCTCGAAGCGCTGGGCCAAATCCCGACCCAACAGGTTCTCTGGCAACTCACGTAAGTACTGCTTCAGTAAACTAGCGACAGTGTGGGGGTCGTACTCCTCCAGGCAGGGACACTCCTCTCGGTCATACGCTGCTTTTAGTTCATCCACCTTGGACTTCATACCTGACAGGAACAAAGGCCTCAGTTACAATGAAACTTACTAATCATACGATTGATATTTCTTATCCACAACATCACAATGTTTCAGTACCTGAGACCCGGTAGATGCCCTCACATTTCATGCCATAACTTTCAATGTAGTCCACACACTCTCTGAAGACGGCGGGCAGCTGGAGGCCATCATACAAAGCTGTCCTCTTGACAGCTTCAGCCAGGGGCGCCCCAAAGATAGGCCTGAAGGTGGGGATTTCCACCGGGACAGGCTCTGCCTCAAGTGTTGGCTTCTTCTTCTTCTTCTTCTCCTTCCACTGTTTAACCACATCGGCAGCCGTGAGGTCCTTTGATTTCTTGTCCTTGGCCTTGTCCTCCTTGGGGCCCTTCTCCTTCACCTTGAAGTCCTTTTCCTTCTTCTTGGAGAAGCTTGGTTTCTTGAACACATGGATTCCCTTGGAGCGCTTCATCTTGGACGGGCTCTCTGCTTCGTCCGCTGAACTATCCTCCTGGAAGGCGGCGTAACCTTCCGCTGGTGAAAGCAAGCAGAGAGTAGTAAGAGGCAGAAATAGCGTTAGTTTGAGGGGTTGAGACACCCTTGTTTTATCATCCTTCTAACACAGAATCATGATAGCAGTGAAATAGAAACAGGAAGAGAGATGTGTGAGGAGGGAAGATAGCAGAGGGGGGTGGGGGCTTGAAAAAGAGGTCAGACACTGATTTAGCATAGCTCCCACTGCACCTTATGCCTTTCCTCTGCTGAAAAAGCATAGTTTGAACATATTCCAGAGATAACAGCTACAGGCTAGTGTCAAGGACAGTTGCTGAAAGTATTCTGTGTATCCCACAAAGCCTGAGACACACCTTCACTGGACTCTGGGTGTGCCCTGAAACTGTCCATCTCTTCCTCTTTCCCACCGTACCCTGATCTACGAGCTAAATACAGACGTGGAAAAACCCTGAGCGCACAATGGTCCTGACAAGTGAAAACATTCTTGTAAATGAACATTTATCACTGCTACGGGCAGTAACGTCCAATAGAATAGAAGACGTACCCTATTATATTTAAGGTGTTTGGTGTGAAAAGGCTGCATAAAAAAAACATTCAGTTGAGAACAATTTCACAAAAGAATCCCAGAGAAACATTCACCCTGTAAAGATTACCAATTGCCTGGAACCTATATTTGTTCTAGAAGCTCCCGTACTTTCATATGGTTTCCTGTTATGATAAACATCACTTCCTGTTTTGAGCATGAACCCCTTTATCTTCAGTCGAAGAGCAGCAAGTTTGAAACTCATAATATAGGAAAGCTTGTGTTCTGTGTGGTACCTGTATTCGTGCAGAGAATATTACACACCCTCACTTATCATCACTCAACAGCCTCCCTCCTCTGTTTGTTATTGTTGAAACCCTTTACAACTGTTTTGTGGATACAATGAGGTCGTAACCTTTGAAGGTCAGATCATCATATAAATAAAAGAAAACACGATTCGATCGTCAACAGAAACATGACAGGATCTTTTCTTACTTCTTTTCTCCTTCTTCTTGAACTTATTCTTCTTTTTGTTGTGCTCTTTGTCATCGTCTGACACGTACGCGTCAGGTGTCTCATGGTGATGGCCATCGTGTGGTGGTGACGGCTCGCCGGTGCGGTACAGCCCTGGAAACTTGGTGGGACTGATTTCCTCGGAGCTGGGGGTGCGAGCCACGCCCCCTGGGTGCTCAGCCCTGCGCTGCTCTGCAGGGCTGCTGCTGGGGGGCAGGAAGCACTCAGTCATGGCTGGTGTCCCCTTATCAAGCCTCTGGCTGCAGGTACATCACCTCTCCATCACACCTGCAATAGACAGACAGTAAAATACTGACGCAACACTTTACTTTCTTCACCAATGCATCTGACCATTATTAACTTGATTAATAAAAAGGGATTGTTTGGTATGCTTTGATAAAAGATAACAGTTAAAATGTTGGCTTTTTCAGAAACCCAAAGATATTATGAGAATGAAAAGCCAGTTTAAAAGCTTAAACTGAAGCTTGTTTGGAGGATTCTCACTGTGGTGAGGATGCTTACAATTTTGTTTTCAGGAAAACAAACAATAGATGTCACAACATGACTGTAGCAGCAATTAACAGGATTTCCACCGCATTTGTTTTGTAGAAATATGTTTAACTATTTATACCTGAAGATGATCGCCTGATAGACAAGAACAAGATTGACATCTGCTGATTTATTCAAAGTAACTCAGTTTCAAATATGATACATTATTCTGTCAAGCAGGATGTGCTGTTTGCTGCACAGTAATATGTGCAGCAACATTTGCTAATCAGAAAGTTGAAACAAGCTGCAGCTCCTCCTTCTTTCTTCTCTGAATGTTTTGATGACAAAGTAAACATATCAACTGCAACAGTCTTGTCCCCCCACCAGAGGGAGCTCTGCCATACTAACAGTCTAAATTTCTTTTCAAACCTGACATCCACAGTCAGCAAAAAAACTAAATTGCAGATTACTAATTTGATACATCCATTAATCCGAGAGGCTGACTGTCAAACCACAGGCGCCTGAAACAACAGTATTGTAGCATCGGATAGTGTCTTTTAAAGCGGAACTCCTGGGCTGTCAACATGCTTTAGAAAGTAGAATAATTTACTTAAATAGATAATGATGCAGCGTTTAAGAAGCTGCCATTTACTCCACTGTAAGGTGTTTCCCAAACTGAGAGACCAAACAAAAAAGCCATCTAAGGTATAAGACAGGTGTACAATTTATTTCAAGCTCGATTTCTCCAATGAAAGCGATTTACTTAAACGATAAATGTTTCAACGGATGTAAGGAAACCAGACATTAACTAAAACTGCATTTATTTCACCTCGAACACAAAACCTATTAATCATTTCTTGTCATCTTTCTCCGATGTTTGTGCAGGTAATCCTCACTATTTACTTCCTCGTGCCCTATTTCCCACCTGAGCACACCCATTCGCAAGTCACCCAAAAACACCCACATCAGTTTCTATACGGACGTAAAGGATTGTTTTCATTAAAAAGAGGTCAGAAGTACAAACTCTCCTCTGAATGGAGGGGCCCATATGCTAACCTTACTTCAGCTAGCTGCCAGACTGCTAAGCTAGCTGATTAGCGAGCCTCCCGTTACGAGCGAAGCCTGATTCGTTCACACAAAACCGACATGAGACTTTAAGTAAGCTACAGATGTCAAACCATATTTTGCAACTGCTTTACTGTCGTTCCGCGAGTAGAACACAAAGGACAAAAAACTTTACCGAATGCTATCCCGTTCGGTCAATTTCAGAGTGCAGTTTCCGGCTGTCTGGTCTGTATACTAAATAAACCAATCTGCGCGTGCGCTGTAAAATGAGTGCATCATGGGAAACGTAGTTCGACAGTCACTTTGTCCTCCCAACCGCGAATGTATAGTCTTTGTGGGTTTCCTGGCCAAGAATGATCATGTGGTATTAATAAGAAACCTTTAGGCTCTAGTATTTGTTTGAACTTGACCACATGTTACATTGTGTACAAGAGAACCTATCAAATAACGATTTAAGAGCTACTAATCTAAATTTAGTGAAACCACTTGCACTTTCTGAATGTGTACTTTCCCAAACTTTGTGGTTGGACCCAGAACACTGGTGATCCTCCTGACATATGAAACACATTAGTGTTGATCTCTATTGGTATGCTCTGTCCAACAGCTGCAGTGGTTGAAATGAGGTCGGGATTCAATATCATAAGAAGACAAACAAGGTCTCATTGTGCGTGTGGTACATTAGTCTGTGCAAACTGCTGTTGCATGCCAATTGGGAACAGAATCAGTGATAGGGCACCCTGCTGCCTTTTGAAAATGCACTGGCATTACAAAGAGCATTTGTGTGTCGCTGCGAGCGATTGGCATCAGTAAACGCTCCCTTTCCCACCCGTTTGCATGACACGGTCAGTGAGCACTGGAACACCTGTGGACCAGAATGGTATAATAACAACTTTGTTTCCCCAGGAAATGATGCGTTTCCTGACTCGGGCAACACGAAGCTAAGATTAGAGCAGTAGAGAGGCAAACTGGGAAGACAAGTATTTACTATTCCACTCATGCTTTGCACTTTTTACATGTCTTATATTGAAAAGAAAGAAACGCTACTTAAAAATAAGTCCTCTCTGTGTCACAAAACAGGCCACGTCACCAAACATTTATTTGGCATGAGACCGGGATTTAGCCAACCATAACTGTAAAAATACATTATTCATATACACCTCTAGTGAAAACATTATTGAAAACATATCTAAAAATATACAGTGAAACGTAACAGCAGAATAAAAACATTTTGCAGCGGTAAGATAGGAGTGGAGGGTTTTTTTTACAACGTAACCGAGGAATGCTAACACATAACAGTCATAGTTTCCTCTGCCCTCAGTCCTCTGGTTTGGTCCAGACATTTGGTACCAATATGTGCCCGCGCTTCAAAAGAGACAGTTCATGCACTTCACAGCCTTGCTGCCGTAGTCCACGCACTCTGGTCCGATGCACTGGCAGCAGGCATTGTGGAACCAGCGGTACTTGGATCCTCCCATTGACTCACAGTATTGTTTACACTGACGGATGGACACGCAGTCGTCAAAGTAGACCACTGTGCACATGTTTTCTGAAAGTAAAAAAAACGGGACAGGCCGACAGAAGATGAGTCACAAATCCAGTAAATAATCACCATCAACACTCACTCTTCTTACTTTTACTTCAGGGGAAAAAACTTGCAGCAAATACGTATGACAATATGTGTCTGTGAATGTCTTCCTAGCAAATACCAGTCTAGAAGGTCGACAGCCAAAACAGCCGCAGTGAGAATAAGAAATGGCAGCAGAACAACTTTCAACTCTTTGACAATTCATTACACTCGTGGGTTTCCTGTGCCCCTGAAATGATGAAAACCTGACTCAATGCAAATTGGTTCAAGACCCTGTAATGAACTTCAGCTGTGTGTCAGGCCTCATTTTTAGTTAGTGAGGGAGCTCAGATGCAAATGAACATTCACAGAGCCGGTCAGGACCAGAAGAACTAATGATATGTGAGCAAAACAAGTTTCATGAGTAATGTGAATTTGATGCAAGCTCTCTATATTAGTGCACAGAAAACAATCTGACGTCACAGTAGGAGAATCACATAAATAATAACATTAACAATGGTTGAATTGCATTTATCTTTTTTGCAATTCTGCAAAACAAAAAAGCTCATTTATGCGTTTTTGCATCCGTGTTACCTTGAGTGTCGTAGCTGGCGTGGATGCTGTTGCCAGGCAAGGACACGTTCTGGGGCTGGTTGTCGAGTGACTCCAGGAAAGACACCAGGTTCTCGTGGTGGGACAGCTCCTCGGCGACCGGGAAGGACACCACCATCATGTTGATCGGCGCGTCGCCTTCAGTGAGGGCTCGGAACAGCGAGGGGATCGGACGGTGCAGCTCCTCCACGGTGCTCTTCGACGTGGCCGGGGAGTCGCTGTAGTTCTTGGGGTTACACATGCCTGACATGGAAGAAAATAGGTAAATGCATTAAAGGGATAGTTCACCAAAAATCTGATTGAAAACATGAGCTTTCTCTTTTGTTCTTATGTCTGTTCGACATGAGTTTGTGGTGGCAGGAAAACATTTCAAACTGGAAGTGCAGTCTGTAAGACTGGTCCCATCATGGAGATGAATAAGGCTTCCAGCTGCAGGATGAAGCAACTTCAATGGAACATGACTTCAAAAATACGTTAGATTGACAGAAATGTCTGATGTGAATCAGCTGGGAGGATTAAAATAAAGTTACCAAAGAACAGTTTCTTGTTCTTCTTTTTATTATTAGTAGTATAAGGAGGAAACAGCTGAAAAAAGGATGCACCCAACCACCACCAGGCTATTAGTAGCAGCCCGTCATCAAGTGTGGAAGGATGCTAAAGAGGCGCCTCTATTCGTCCTGTGAGGGGTGATTATATTATCCTCATCAGAGACCTAATAAAGAGACCAGGGCAGCAGGAGAACATAAACCAGCACATGAATACCAAAGGGAGACATTAAAAGGGATTAATGTCCCGTTTAGTACATGCCTCCATCAAGGTATGTATATATTTATATAAATATTTAGAAACTCTTTACACCAGATTCAACAGGGAAATTGCTTCACGCCAGATTTCAACACACAAGAGCAGTTGTGTGAAACCGCAGCGCTGTCAAGAGTGTCTCGTCTCAATTAGGGCTCTTTTACCACTCTAATTTAATTTCCAAACACAGTAGTAATCACTTGACTAAATCCCTCTGATATGATCTTTGTAACACTTCAAGTAAGTCAAAGTGAATTACAGCTAATGGGTAAATCATTGAATGGGGAACAGAGTTTGACAGAGGAATTGGATTACAAACCAGCAGTAAAAGCAGAGCCACAGCAGCTGTTTCAGATAAAGCGTACACATGGGTCCTCCCTCCCTCTCCTCCCTCTCCTCCTCCCTTCCTCTAAAACACAAACTGTCCTCTCCCCACTCGGCTCCTTCTCCTGGGCTGCACCCGGAGCTCTAACCACTCGCAGATATACACTTCAAAGAAGCCAACATTTGGCTCACAAAACATGTTGTGTGAGTGGAAATTTACTTCAACTCATAAGGCCGGCGCTGCGAAAGAAAAGAGAAAGGAGGAATATCCACATGCTGGAAGCAACAGGCCGTCCTGAGTGCGTTTTAAAAGACTTGTCCAGAAGGGAAATCTGCCCCAGCAGAACATCTGTGCAGCAGCGAGTTCAGCATCTGTGTCAGATGTTGTATTAGTGCTCCACATCAAACGGCTTTAATAAAGCCTCCTTGTCAGCACGAACAGCAATATCTGTCCGTCAGAGCCGAAGCCACTGCTGCTCTTTAAAAAAGAAGAGAAAGGGAGTTTCAGATAGCAACTCTTTTATCGTTACACAAATCTGGCGGTTTACATCCCCGACGCACCTCGACTCAGGACGGAGAGTCAAAGGTCACATGAGCGGGTCGACCTCCTCGTCCCCTCTCCCTTCCTGCGTCGTCACCCTTTGATCATCTGGAGGACCTCGAGACTTCCTGTCCACATGTGGAGCTGCTACTTAGCAGTCACAATATTTAATTTACCGTCCACCTGAGGAGCAGCGGGGCGCCTAAAAGCACCTTTAATATCCGCCTTGTATCGGAGCAGCTACACAGGAGGTGAATAACTGATAACTGATACTGGTGATATGATACAGGGAATGTCTCAGTAGCAGCACCAACATGCTTTGCAATAATACTAACGTCTCCAGAATTCAGAGATATATTAAATCAAACTGGGCCTTCAGTTTGAAATGAGGCCGTACACATTAATATTTACACAACTTGGATGTAATCCCCGCTCGCACTAATGATTTCCATCCGCCTGAAACCGATTCTTCTCCCTCACTGTCGTTCGTTTAAACACCAGCGTGGGCGGAAACATTACAACTTCTTCAGGTTCGAAACTCCACGCCGACGGACGGTGACGTCAGCTGCCCGAGCTGCGCTGCGCTGCACTCACCCACACAGTCGCAGCACTCTTCCCAAAGGTTCCCCAGACACAGCATGCACTCCTTACAGCAGGAGCAGTTCCCATCCGTCGGACGACACTGGCACAGCTCCTGCAGGACACACACACACACACACACACACACATCAGCAACACAGAACCCACTTTCACAGTCACATTATTCTTCTTTAGGACATTTGAGCTTATTGATTCAGGCCTGATGGGCGCAGAAGCAACATCACACCAGACGAAACACAACATGGAGACGTGCTATTAAAACAAACAGAAACAGTGACTGTTACAGCACACACACACACACACACACGAGTCATTACAGGACAGCAACCGAACACTGCACGTCTACCGGAACACGTTGACTCTGTGATAACCGGGAAAAGGAAAAAGAAACTCCAGGTTGTTTCCACTCACAAGCCGGGCAGGCTGCGACACGTCTTATAACACCGAGGTCAGATGTGACAGAGGCTCAGCTGAGGGTTCGAGCAACGGTACACAAAAGATTAATTAGATAACATTTTATTCTATTTCATATTATATTATATTATATTATATGGGATAAATTATTTTATTATTGTTACAGTCGATAGATGTGTCGGTTGTTTTAAACGTCTGGAGGAGCCACCTGGAGCCTCCATCAGGAACGGAAGGTGTTTGTGTCATCCTGTTGACAGACGGGCACTCTGAGAGCACCGACTCCAATGTAAAAAAAAAAGCATTTTTGTCAATGTTGAACGTATCTGCCTCAGAATCTACTGGGTTCTTCCTCGCTGCATGTGCAACATCCCTCCTCAGGTTTGGACTGGTTCCTCTCCAGTGGCCTGTTGACCTCTGATTGGTTCATACACAGGCTTGTATACACAGTAAAACAAAGCCTCTTGCAGTCATTTTCCCATGTCGCCGTTACAGAAGAAAGATAATATTATTACAAAAGCAGCTGTAAACATCCCGAAAAAAACTAAAAAGCTCTGCTCATCTCATTACTCAAACACTTAAAAGCAGCTTCATTCCTCGGCTTCGGGAGGACGGACGGACGGCGACGGCAACAAAAACCACAACGTGGAGGAGGTGCGACTGAAAAGTGGGTGAAACGTCCAGAAGAGCTCTTACGTCTCCCTTCTGTTCTCTTCCAGCGCAGAACAGAGAGCACATTCCTCGAAGTCAAGGTCACCGCGATTAGGGAGGTGGGGGGCAGAAACCGGGGGAGGGAAGTAAACACCTGGGGAACAGAACATGGCGGCTCCCTCCAACACTCTCTCCCTCTCCTTCCCTCCCTTTTTTAACGCTCACTCTCCTCCCCCCTTCCTTTTATACTTTTTCTCCCCGTCCATCTCCTCCTTTTCTTTAACTCTTTCCCCCCCTCCTCCCGTCCTTCTTTGCAGGAGCTATCTCCTCCATGTAAACAGTCCCAATGGTAGGAGACTCTCCCCAGTGACTCACCCAGTGAGGGAATGCAGAACCACACACAGTTCACTTCATCCTCTCGATCCCCAAACCGCCGATCGAGACTCGATCCTGTGAGTCATTACGAGCTTCCTAAAGATTTTTTTTACTCAACAACTGTCAGAGGGGAAAACATGCGTCTCATGATTGAATGTGCGGAGTGAAATCCAGAAGAACCGAAAACATTTTGTTGGCTTAACCTCACTATAAAAAACTATTTAAAAACATTTTATGGAAAACGGAGAGGCTGCACAGACACGGAGTTGGAGCCGGGAGGTCAAATGGTTCCAATGATATTAGAGGAGTCAACTCTGAACAAGAACCTGTTCCCCAAAACATCAAACTAGTCCTTTAATGCATGAAAATGCATGAAAATGGCTTGACAGGAACTTTAACGTTCTTATTTTGGGCCTGTTTCCTATGTGAGATGGATGAAGATCTCCTGGTGGAAACTGCCGTGGTCGGTCAGGACTCAGCAGCAGACAGACAAAAGGACTCTCGGTGGGAGAAAGTGAGCATGTGATGCCTCGTCCTGCAGAGCAGCCGCAGCTCCGTGCAGCTCTGAGTTCTGCCGCCCCGCCCTGCTCGACAGTCCACTCTGGACAGAATTGGCTTTAGAATCTGTGCAGACTTCACAGGCTCCCGAATGTATATTTCCCTGAAGCAGCCTCCCCCTACATACACACACACACACACACACACACACACACCTCCTCCTGACCTTCGCCTCCCCTCCCTCCCTCCTCTCATGTTCTCCCACCCTCAGGGGTTTTCGGGAATTCAGACAAACGACTTGGGATGGCAGCAGAGCGTGAAAGCGAGCGTCAAACAGCAGATCCTACTAATCACAGGCAACGTGGAGCCTCGGCGGAGGAGCTGCAGGCGGAAAAAGTTTCTCCTTCATGGCACACGCGGCTCGCCCGTGACAGCTAGCGAGTCGGTGTCGGCGGGGTCGCGGAGGCTGCTGAGCTTGTTGTCCCGAGCAAAGATTCATCAGGCGGAGAGGGAAAAAAAAGCCACCTGGAAGTAAAGAGGAAGACGTGGAGCCGTGGATGTTGAGGGATCACAGATGTATCGAGCTTCGAATAAAGTGAACCCAGAAGGAAAAAAAGAGGTTCCTGACTCTGTTTCTCAACCGTTGCTCCGACAGAACGATTGAATAATTGACAAAAGTAAAACCAATAATTATTCTTCAACCAATAACTGAGTGAATCATCGGCTGCAGCCTGAGTCATCAAGTGCTTCACACAGCCGAGCAAAATACCCAGAGACACTTTGAATTAGCCGTTTTTGTCAGATCAGTCTCGTTCATGAGGACACAGTGGAGCCAAAGTACCCAAATATTCTACCTGACATCACTTCAGACTTCAAATACATCAAAGAGCTCCGTCCTGAGGCCGAGAACTCCCCAAACCTGCTGCATCCCTAAACTATATACAATCAAATCACATGCAGGCTGTTCTACGTCATGTTCTTTAATAATAGCTACAAATTGTCGGATCCATTGGAATGGTACGCGTCCGAGCTCATGTTTTTCTGACAGGTGCATTAAACTCGTGTTTCTACGCTGCTGGAAACACATTATAAGAAGATGGCAGAGAGGACGAAGCCGGTCTGAAGCAGGGAGTCATTTCATGACTGAAGAAGTTCTTCTTGGAATGTCTTTAAAATACTTTTAAAAATAAGTCTGCAATAATCTGAATTATCTTTCTGGCCACATCCCCTAACGGAGCAGCCGGTTCCTTCCATGTAAAGTCTGGCAGCACGAACCTGCAGTCAGAGTGACTCAGGTCAAACAGGTGAAATGACCTCAGAGGTTAAATACAGTTCTTGTTAAATGGGAGAGGCAGGAACACTAAACACACACACACACACACACACGCACACACACACACACACACACACACACGCACACACACACGCAGAGGGCAGAGGACAGGCAGCAGCGGCCGAGTCGCTGAAATGCAACTTGACAGGTGTTGGGAAGCCAAGCCAGCACTTCTTTTCCAATGTTTTCCCCAGAAAGCGTGACAGGATTTGTTAACTAGGGGGGGGACCGCCCCCCCCGCCCCCCATCACCCACCGGGCTTCAGACACGAAGGAAACTGTTACACAGGGGAGGGATGTCAGGGAAGTCTTTGTGTGAAGGTTTGATTAAAAAAGGACAGAAAGATATCTTCCATAGCCCGCCGAGCGCCTCCAACCTGACCACCGGCGGTCCTGCAGGTACAGAGGAGACGTTCAGAGACAGACTTCAGAGCTCCGCAGCTCCTTGTGGGGAAAACCGCAGCTTTCTTTTGGCCCGGAGGAATGCATTCTTCATTCTTCACAACAGATTCCATCTTTGATCCCCAGTCCAGATTTCCATTATGTGCTGGACTCGGGCAGATTTTAACTCCCGCTGGAATTTGTTTTTATGTGAACTGGTAGTTTCAAACAGGCACACAAATGTTCCCCCGGAACATGTGGAGGGCGCCGGCGCGTCCCGCCAGGTTGGTGCAGATAAATACTTTAATGCTAAATGTCACTCATGTTGAACTTCGGGTTCAGAGAGACAGAAAGTCAGTACAGCCGAGCCGGAACCGGAGGGGGAGAGTTGTTTATGTTGTGAAGCTGAACGTTCTTTTACCTGGATGAGGCACTTGCTGACGTCGCTCGCGCAGAGGGCCTTGTTGCAGCCGGCGGTCAGCGAGAGTCCTGAGAGGAGGAAGAGGAGAGTGGCGGCGGCGGGAAGGATCAGCTGACCAGGCCTCATCCTGACGGCTCACCAGCAGGGCACTGGAACACCTACAACAACACGGGACAAGACGGACACCAGGGTTTAGAGGACAAATAAACAAGACCTCACCCCTGGAATTCCACAATAAGGAAAATAAAAGCCGCAGAGAATAAGATAAAACAGGTGGTGTGATACGGGAGGAAGGACTCAGACCAGTCTGGATCTCTTCACCTCCATATCTCCCAATTAAAATAGTGGTGGAGCGATTTGACTGAGGCAGATATTTTTGGATCAGGGAGGTCGACAGCAGTTATATAAAGCTGATATCATGCTGTTGTTTTTTGACAGAACATCTATTTAAGACTCATGTTATTGTCTGCATCGTCTGACGTGCACTCAAGTTATTCACTTAACAGCATTTAAACACAGAAAGCAGCTTCTTCTTGTTACTTAAAGAGATTAATAATTAACTTAAATGAAGAGGAAACTAATGCAGTGACATGTTCTGTCTATTGGGTGCAGACACCAGCTGATGGTCTAAAGATTTCAACATGCAAATCTATAATCGAGATGGATTTGTACCCAAATCGTTGTGCAATGTGCATATATAATATGTTTTGTAATGCAACTTTAAAAAAAGGTCCAACAATCCAACCAGGTGCCTTGAAGAGAACTTCTGGACGAGTTCACAGCAGCATGAACCCTGCAGGACGTGCATCAACAAGTAAACGTGACACTTCTAAAAAAGGCCTTTTCATTCAAGGCCAGTAAAGCCTGAATCAGTGTGGAATAACAACACACACATCTGGCAACATCAGCTTACTTTTCCAAGTGTGGCGCATGAACACCGCGTTTAATCCCGCGGCTCCGCGTTCCGCCTCGCCGCTTGGTGCACATTGTTCCGTTCCACATGAGGGAGAGACAACATGTGAGGAACATTAGCCCCTCCGCTGTCGGGAGCGTGTTTCTTCACCTTTTCTGCCCATCGCTCACATCCAGAACTCAGAGGACTTTTGTTTCACTCGCACGGAGACTCAACAGAATCGAGCTCAAGAGAAGAGCGAGGTGCTAAAAGTAGTTTTAAAAAAACTTACCTCGACGCTGTTAACAAGTCCTCAGTTTCTCTTTTTAAGGGGGGACTATGGCTGTTTTCTCTTTGAACTTCTCCAGGATGGTGCTCTGCCGCCGCTCAAGTGTCCACTGTGTCCAGAGGGCGTCAGTCTCTCCGCAGCACAAAGCGACAGGCAGTCGGGCGCCTTAAAGGCACACACTCCATTTTCTAACCAACCTCTGTGGAGGAAGACAGCGGGCCTCAGGTCACACACACACACACACACACACACACACACCGGCTGTGTGTCTTCAGGCACACGGGCGTGAAGGATCCGCCTCACCGGTCCGTGAATGCTGCACCCCGCGTGTGCGTAATAAGTCTTGTGCGTAAAGTCACTCCTTTATCCCAAAACACTGGTCACTTGCAACCAAACAAGCTGGTTGGCTTCCTCTACACAGACAATTCTTTTGAAGCCGCCCCCTCCCCATTAGAAAGCCCTTTGTCTGCGGTCTTATCAGCGGCCTTGTGAGTGCGGCTCATTAGGTGAGAAAGGGCGTTTCGGAAGTTGTGCGGCCGCGCGGCTCCCCGCGGCGCGCGGCCCTCAGCCCTCAGCCACTCGACTGATCTGATGGCCCACTGAGCGCCACAGGTGTTGACATTCAGAGGACTTTTATCAAAGCCTCGACTGAACCCACTTCCAGCCCGTAGACACCAGCGAGGGTCTTCATCTTCATCATTTAGATTTGAATCAGATAAAAGAGGAAAGAGTCGTTTCAACAAGTCAAGAGTTTCATTTTGCCAAGTCACATTATTTTAATATCCAAACATGTATGAAGGCACACAAAATACTAAAATATACTGTACACTGTGCCTGGCAAAGATTTTTCCTTTAAGACCTCCTACTCCTTCACCTCTCTAAAAATACAAGAATACATTACAAACTATTTGTGATGTCACAAATCCCGCTTATAAGCCCCGCCTCTTAGTCAGATATTCTTTTACATTTTCCTCTGCGAATGTGAAAACAGCTTTCTAGTGTGAAGGTCTGCATGTACGTCGCTCTACAGCGAAGCTGAAACATTCAACTGAAACATATTTAACAACCTAACATGATAATTCTTGTACGTGAGAGGATGAATGTGTCGTCATGTTTATAGTTTGTGCTCATGAATCGAGCGGTGTGTTTAAAAGTGCAGTTGAGGGTTTCGATGAGCTGTTCCAGTGACAATTAGAGGCGATAACTCAAGTTTAATTACATTGAAATGTTACATTTGAACTACAGCTAGTGTGCACGTGGTGAGCAGATCAAAACAACAAGATCTCCCCAATCCTGTAAAACTGAAACAAAGGAAGCATTAAAATATTATAGTTCTACTTCTAACATCTAAATGTACTTCTATTATGTAAAATAGCACAACAGAAATGCATCGTATTTTATTTGACGATCAGGTTACATGTAAATCTGAATCCACAAAGCGACTTCAAAGAACATGTTGTTCTTTATTTGACTGGTTGTGCAGCAACATCTACTGGATGACAAGATCACTGCTGCAGCAGAGGGACGACTGCTGAGGCCATTTAGATCTTAACGGGGCTGAGAAAATCAATTTGCTTACTTGATTCAACTAAAAATAATTAATCCCAAATACATTTTTTAATCATAAAACGTGAGGACAGATTGATGTTTTACCTGAACAGTCAAACAAAGAAATATTAGAAGGTAAAAGATACAAAGGAGTTCCTCCTTAAAATAAACGGCTGGTCCCTTAAATATCAGAATTAAGATAAATCACAACAAAACTGAGCTCAGTTTCACAACAAATAAAATTTATTCAATTATATATTACAAATATTTACAAGTCATGTAACAAGTAAATATTAAAATAGACATTTTTTTAGAACTATCGTTCAAAAAGGCATTATGTTGAAAAAATAGGTTTTGTTGTGATCTCACATTGAAACTGTAAAAGTATGTTTGTTTCTCCTTGGAAGCCACAACAGACTTTAATGTGCGCGAGACACAATGGACAACACAGGAGGAGTGAGGCCGCAATAAAAGGACAAATACACAATGGCGCGAAAAGAGCTGGAACACTTCAGTAAACCTCACGATCAAGTCCACAGTACAGCTGTTTTTAGGGGGAAAGTACAAACAATGCAACGCATGCACAGCATTTAATTGCCAAAGTCGAAAAAACACCAGCTGTGGCGTGGAACTGCAGATGAGGAAGGAAAAAAAAAGAAAAACACAACAAAAGCCAACACATGCTCGAGATTTTAAGCCAACAACAACAAGACGATCACGGACGAAGAGGACACTCGATATAAAAACCAACTTTGGTCCATTAAAACATGAGACGGAACAGGTTTACAATCAAAATATCTATTTTTTGTTTTTACAAGTTTAAAACAATAATTACATGGCTATTTACAAATGCACAATTCTTGTATGTATAAAATAAGTTAAAAAATTAAGAGCACAGTCTGTACACAATGTATGAACACTCACTTTGAAAACAATTGAACTCTTTCAGTTGTGTTGACCCTGCTTCATGAGGAGCTGTAACAGGTGGGATCGGCCACGTCGCCTCAGGCTGCTGCTCCAAACTCCGCTTTTGGTCTCGGCCGCTTCACCCCTCAGGTCGGCTTGCAGGCGGTCCTACCGCCCCGTCCTCGTGGTGGGCGCGCTGTGTAGACTGAGCTCTTGAGTTGAACAGTCTCTTGACTAAATGCTCTTCTGTAATGCCACCACATTGTAAGTGCTTCACATTTCTCTTTCCTTTTCCTCGACTGTGCGGGCTGCGTTCTCCCTCTCCGCACGGCAGCCGCTTCTTGTGGCAGAGCACGTCGGTCCTTCAGCTCATATAGGGGTGAGGTCAAAGTCGTCGTTGACCTCCACCAGTGGGATGTAGAACTCTGGGATCTCAAAGATGCTGGTGGACTTGTAGGTGGCCGGGTCGAGCTCCTGCAGCTTGAGCTGCCACTCAAGTCGCTGCACGGCGTTGAGAGCTGCCGCCTCGTGCTGCTGCCTCATCAGGAGGCACGTCTGTGGAGGGAGAAAGATCCAAGATGTTATCGAGAAGACTCAAAGAATTAAAAACAAAAAAGTTCAAAAGAAATGTGTAAAACAAACATGCCTGCCGGAGCCGATCACGCCTACTGTAGATTCAATTATTGTGATTCCAGCAGGAGCACCGCGCCGCGTTTCAGAAGCATCCTGAAAGTGGCTTAAAATACACACCGACACTATTTTTGACAGAGGCCGTGTCAATCTATGCAGCGCAGATGAAGTGGGTCAGGAAGTCAGTCACACAGACAGCATAACATCATGACATCAACCCTGAGAGTCTCGACCGTTTATCACATCGCGACGTCAGTGTGAGAACCGCTGGCACCCGGGCGGACGACGAGGTTCATCTTATAGACGGGTTCGGGTTAGCGCGACATCTCTGGACGCTACCGTGTTAACTCTGTCTGTCGGCTACAGCACAGCAAAGTAGGAAACAAGAATATTCACCACGATTAAAACTGAAAACAAAAAAAAAAAGTTTAATTACGTGTCCCTGATAGAAGCACAGAAACCAGCGAGTCCCGGAGGGAAGATCTCAGACAGACCACCCAATACATCTCGTCTCTTGGTTCTTGTTTTTGTAAGTCCTCCTCCCAATCTCAACAATCAGGATGTGGTTCAGTTACACTGAATAAATCTGTGGTATTCGGTCAACACTTGCCTGCAAGCTGCAGAGTGATTACAGTTTTTTTTTTAGCACAAGTGGGAATGAAACGAGTAACCGAGCCAGAAACTCAGTTTACATGCAAAAGGAGTTTTATAGTTAAATTACAGTATCAACAATGTTGGAGAGATAAGATCTCAGATGTTCATTTAATGACCTGCTGTGGTATATAAATATGCACTCTGTTTATTTGTTATCATTAACATCAGTGAGGATTCTGGACTGTTAATCCATCACGGTGAGTCGTCTCCTGCTGCCGTGTTGAGTTCATTTACAGATGAAATTCCGAGCATCTAAGAAAGGCAGAAAGAGATATTGGCTCGGTGCAGCAGCAGAGAATGTGAGTTCACAAACCAGAGTTTGCACTGGATTATATTCTCAAGTGACCACCAGGTGATCCTTTCCCTTGTTTATTCTGCAATAACACAGACGGGGCCGGTTCCAGGCGAACCGGATCTCCCAAGATGTTTGACTCAGACTGGTAATATCAGCTGAAGGCTCCTGGTTTATAAGCTGTGCTCTCAGATGGATTTGTAAGCGAGCCGGTGCATTACGCACGTCTCCATCGCCTCAGGACGCAGACGCTCTTGTTTACAATAAAGACTGCGTCACGATGGAAGGATGGGGAAACGATACGATCATTGAGCAGCTTCAAAGACCAGTGAGCTTTGGAGGACTTCAGCAATAATAATACTATATTGTGCCTTTGGCAATAAATAAATGTGGTGTCAGTGATCCGACCTCAATGCATCCTGCAGTGTGTTGACACTCGTACTTGTGATCGGGTCACTGATGACGCTTGTTACTACCAGCCGGTCCGGGCAGGGCCTCGGTCTGTTACCTGGCTTACGAAGTAAACTCTGTCTGGCTCTCAAAGACTCAAGAACAAGTCTTTGATTCAAGACTGTTCATAACAT